>JAWPHD010003902.1:110000-202542 GCA_037043455.1 Cyrtodaria siliqua | reverse complement strand
TTAGGTGTTGAAATATAAATAGTACTTAATTTGAATATTTATATAAAGGGATCGGGTCTAAGCGAAACCCGAGCCACCCATATGTATTTTTGTCGATTTTCGGATTTTACAATGTCCTTGTACTTGCTTTAATATATTTATTCTTAGAGATATTAGAATGTGTTTATGCGGAATGTATCGGCAATGCATTACTCTTGAATGATAAATAGTATTTAAATTGAATATATATATGAGGGCTCGGGGCTAAGCAAAACTCGAGCCCACCCATTTGTCTTTTAGTGTTTTTGACGATTTACAGATTTTACCATATCCTTGTACTTGCTTGAATGTCTTTATTCTTACAGATATTATAATGTGTTTATGCGGAAAGTGTTAGTCAATGCATTACTCTTGAATTATAAATAGTATTTAATCAATACTTATGTCAGGGATCAGGGCTAAGCGAAATCAGAGCCCACCCATATGTTTTGAGTGTTTTTGACGATTTTCGGATTTTACCATATCATTGAACTTGCTTTAATTTCATTATCTCTACAGATATTAGAAAGTGTTTATGCGGAATGTATAGGCAATGCATTACTATTGAATTAGAAATAGTATTTAAATGAATATATATATGAGGGTCGAGGGGCTAAGCGAAAACCGAGCCCACCCGTTATGTTTTTTAGTGTTTTGACGATTTTCGGATTTTTACCATATCCTTGTAATTGCTTTAATATCTTTATTCTTACAGATATTATAACGTGTTTATGCGGAAAGTGTAGTCCATGCATTACTCTTGAATTATAAATAGTATTTAAATCAATTTCATATGTTAGGGGATCGGGGCTAAGCGCATCCGAGCCCACCCATATGTTTTTTTAGTGTTTTTGACGATTTTCGGATTTACCATATCCTTGTAATTGCTTTAGTGTCCTTTATTCTTACAGATATTATAATGTTGTTTATGCGGAAAGTGTAGTCAATGCATTTTTCTTGAATTATAAATAGTATTTAAATCAATTACGTATGTCAGGGGATCGGGGCTAAGCGAAATCAGAGCCCCCCACCCATATGTTTTTAGTGTTTTTGACGATTTTCGGATTTTACCACATTCTTGTACTTGTGTGACAGTGCTTTTGTCCGCACGGCGCTTTTTGTCCGCACAAAATTTGAAAAAGTGACGCTTTTTGTCCGCGTGGCGCTTTTTGTCCGCAGAAAAAAATGAAAAATGATGCCTTTTGTCCGCATGGCGCTTTTTGTCCGCAGAAAATTGAAAAACGTGACGCTTTTTGTCCGTCGCGGCGCTTTTTGTCCGCACAAAATTTGAAAAAGAGACGCTTTTTGTCCGCGCGGCGCTTTTTGTCCGCAGAAAAAATGATGCTTTTTGTCCGCATGGCGCTTTTTGTCCGCACAAAATTCGAAAAAGTGACGCTTTTTGTCCGCGCGGCGCTTTTTGTCCACATAAATTCAGAAAAAGTAACGCGTTTTGTCCGTGAGACGCTTGTAGCACTTGATAAAACTTCTTGTCACAACTTGACCTGCCAATGTCCATAATACATATTTCGAGCCTATTGTATTTGGAGGGGGGGGGGGGGGGCGGGGGGAGTGTGTGTGTGGGGGTGGGGGAGACATTTTGTATAGGTAACTGTAAATCACATTACAGAAATGGCCCTTGATGATTTAGTTCAAAATGCTATAGTTTGCCTTGTTAAGACGACGGGGCCTTTATTTTTCATTCGATCTTTACCATATTGTTAATATTAGTTGTTTGCGTTTTGTCCGTGAGACGCTTGTAGCACTTGATAAAACTTCTTGTCAAAACTTGACCTGCCAATGTCCATAATACATATTTCGAGCCTATTGTATTTGGAGGTGGGGGGGGGGGGGGGGGGGGGAGTGTGTGTGTGTGGGGGGGGGGGGGGAGACATTTTGTATAGGTAACTGTAAATCACATTACAGAAATGGCCCTTGATGATTTAGTTCAAAATGCTATAGTTTGCCTTGTTAAGACGACGGGGCCTTTATTTTTCATTCGATCTTTACCATATTGTTAATATTAGTTGTTTGTGATGACAACCCTTGATATAAGAGCCATTTAAGCAAGTAGAGCAATCACAGGCCCTCTTGGGCCTCTTATTATAATGTTTATGTTAATACATTTGCCGATTTCTCAGTCTTGTCACGCATTACACCTACAACTTCAATTCATGTTAATGTTAAAACTTTTACATGAGAGGTTAGTTGATTTGCCAAGGCGATGCAACATACAATTAAAGTGTAGTTCATGAAAGTCCCACTATTTGTTGTGTTACAGACAAACATCTGAACCGCTTACTTCTTAAAATGTACATGTATATTAGTCTGTTTTATACGTGGCAAGTTAATGTGATAATGTAAAACCTAGAGTCGAACGAAATCGCTCGAAATAGCATAGCTGGAGACATAGGTGTTTGTGACACTTAATCATGAACAATTAAGTTTATTAAAATTTATACATATTTCTAAGTAAACAGAATTTTGTATAATAGCTTGTTTTTGCAAGTTCAGTATTGCAAACGTTCGTTGATTTTTTTTATTACAATCTCATAGAGTAACGCTACTTATTTCTTGGTTTATTTGTATGACGTACATCTATATATATGTAAAGTTAAGGAGAGAATATTCGTTTGGTGTGTCTGTCCGTTCGATCGTCTGTATGTTCATCCCAAATTGATGCATTTCCAACGAATCCGTCTGTTTCCCACGGATTGTTTCGATGGTTACTTAAACAGGATGATTTAGTATGTATAGAGATCACTCTTTATCGACTTTGTCTTATCCTCAGAAACCGCTTTGTCAGTTTGGACAAATTTCACATGGAATATCCTCAGGTCAATAGTTTTCAAAATTATTAAAATAAGATGATCGCAGTATTTAAGATGACCAAGGTAGAAACCTTCTCAAGAATCACTAAACATAGTTCAAATGTTTATTATTGATCACATCATGTAGACTGTCAAGCTGATCAAATGAAATACCAAGTGTACAATGAGTTTAAACTTTATATATTAGGAGTTTGCATATTTTATATATATACTTATAAAAGCAGAAAATTGAAACTTCTTTTTCTCTAAAAGTACAAAAGCTAGAGGCTCGTTCTTATGTATTTAGCATTAGTTTATAGTATGCTATCAAGTTTGTTTAGAAGATGATCATGTGTTCAAATTTAGCCTTAAACCAGGGTCGCGTGTTTTACGGGGTTGTAGCACTATTCTGGAACTAGAGTAATTTAAACGTACTTTAAAAACCATGGAAAAAGTTGAAATAATTATCAAAATATCATAATAAATACAGGAGATGTGATATTTTAAAACATTTCAAAAATTCTCAAATGGAGGCAGCCATCTCGGATTGATGACGTCATTGCACCTTTTTACCATTCATTGCATATGAATTGATAAATATCATTTAAAACCAAAAATATCACTGTAAAGAGCATATACAGTATTCATATTTTGCTTTATAGATATTATTTAATACTTCTTTTTTCTTTAAACACAGTTTATTTTCTATTTTTCATTTTATAAAAAGGCGTGATGATGTCATCATTCATGTCATCATTCAAAAATGGCTGCCTTCATTGGATTTTTTTTTACACTTTTTCAAAAGGTCATAGTTCCTATATTTATTAAGATATTTTGTGATTCTTTCAGCTTTTGCTACGGGTTTTAAAGCCCTTTTCAATGAATCTAGTTCCAGAATAGTGCAGCAACCCCTTTAAACTGTTGATCCCTTACATATTTCGTTCAAATGGTGACACTTACGCGCCTCACCAGACGGTGACAGTTTTATATAGAATTGTGTATAATTATTAATTCTTAAAAGGTACGGCAGTCAGAGTTATACTACTTAATTCTTAAAATACATTTTTAACCTAAAGAAGTCTACCCCTACATATATGGTTTATGGGGAAGTAGGCATAACACCCATATCAGTTGACATAAAAAATAAAACCATTTCATACTGGACAAAACTGATCAACAATTCAAGTGAAGTGAATAATAATGTGCAACAAAATATCTCTTCAAAAATGTATATGCTGATACAAGAACTGGTATCAAAAAGAAAGATAAAGTCCCCTTGGATAGACAATATTAAAAACATACTATGTACTTCGGGTTACTCTGGAATCTGGTATAGCCAGAGTTTTTCAAATGCAAAATGGTTAATTAAATCATCCTACCAAAAGTTGAAAGATATATTTATTCAAAACTGGCATTCAGAAATAGATAGAACATCTAACACCAATATTTATAAATTATTTAAAACAGAATTTAAACAAAGCATCTATATTAAAATGTTACCAACCTATTACTGTAAACTACTCATCAGGTTTCTAACGAGAAATCATAAGCTACCAATCGAAGTTGGCCGTTGGAGATCCATCCCGAATAACGAAAGAAAGTGCCCTCATTGTAATGATATTGGTGATGAGTTTCACTACCTATTAAAATGCTCAAAATTTGAAGATATTAGAAAAAAATATATCCAAAGGTACTATTATACAAGGCCAAATATGTTAAAATTTCAACAGTTACTCTCAACTGAAAATGTACAGGAACTTAAAAGGCTAAGCTGCTTTATAGAGCAAATAGTTAAAACTATAAATATGGCTTAAAATATTATTAAAAACAATAATAATAATAATGAATACATAAATTAAATAATAATAATAACTTTTTTCGTTTTCTGTTTCTAGTATGGTTACCATTATTATACTAGAATGAAACTCAATCTTAAAGCTTTACTACCTGAACTGTCCTTTACGAGTTCTTATTTTTCGTTTCGGTAAGACTCATACTTATTGGAAGTCATAAAGGTTACGGCTAACAAACAAATGTAAATATGTTGATGTAAATATTTGTGTAGAATGTAAAGCATAATATTTGTAAGAAGTATGAGAGTTGGATGCAAGCCTATATTGTACCATTCAGTATGTAATGGTTGTTTATTTTGTTACACATGTACACAACAAATACTGTCCTTCAAAAGTAAATGGTGTTACTTTTGACTGTCCTTGACGAAAACTATTTTCTTAAAAATAAGACGCTATCCGAATAAAGTTTCAGCGACATAAACTTTTTAAGCTATTACCAAAAAAATGGTCTTCTAAATCAAGTTTCAATTCAATTATTATTTAACTGTTAAATTTTGAAATATGACTACTCTATTTATAAATTGTTTGTCCATTGTTATATTTAGAAGAAGCAAGTATACGGTATACTTACAGTTAATAGCCTTAATACACAACAAACCAAATTTCCAATAATTGTCTAAAAATAGAAAATATACATGTCAGACAATCCAGTACACTAAAAATTGTAAACTACAACTAAATGTATATTGTCATCATACATGCTTATTTTAATAGAGACCGGGACTAGAGATAGCACCCTTTACTTACGCATAAACTACTTTATCTTAATTCATAAACGTTCTATAAAAGATTAAATAGGTTCGATTTCTGTAAACAACACGTTTCACGTCCATATTGGAAAATGTATTGTACTTACTCATTATTCAATACATTCGTCCTTTTATATTTCGTCCTAAATGAACATTTAATAAAAAAAAAAAAAAAAAAAAAAAAAAAAAATAATAATTGATATGCGGTATTTATATTACATTCTCATTTAATTTATTATTCAATGCAACCTAATTAACAAATTGATATTAGCTGTTTAAATAGTGGTCTCCTGCAAAACGTGTGTGATCGTTGTTTGTGTATGCTTATGTATGATTTGCCATTTGTGACTATTTGAAAACTACTTGTTGTAAATTGTATATACTTATGCATTTCACCTGTGTGAAACTGAGTAATTAATAAATAAAGATGAATTGAATTGAATTGAATTGCTTGTATTATAAGCTTATGTACTTTACCAAATTTGTTTCGTGTTTGATGAATTGAACATTTGAATTTTTCGCAGGGGCACCAGTTTAAAATAAAGTTGTATTAAAAAAAACGCTTTCAAATCGCCTTCTGAACTTACGGACAAAAGTAAGACGGTTATTTAGAGAGATTTAGGGTCATTACTCCTTCTTTTTGTTATGTTAGTACAACATACTGTGTTATGTCTCTTATAATATTGTATCATTAATATCCCTTTTTTTCTTATTTTAATTCTTTGTTTAAATAGATATCATATATTTTAATGGGAATCAGAATGGCCAAGTTGTTTAAATCGTTTTTAACAAAGTTACCATGCAAATGGAATTACAATGATGTAACAGACTTTTATTGTAATTATGTTAGTTTACAAAGTATGCATTGTTCTATTTTTTAACACATTTTGTTTAATTATTTGTAATTTTCTGTACCATCTTTATATAACTCTCATCCAAAAGGACCATTGTATTCAAGTTACTTGACTTACTGTGTGAAAACCACCTTACCTCGTTCTCTCAGTAAATGTCGACATCGTTGATAAAAACAAAAATCAAAAACGATATTTAAACAGTATTCCATGGTCCATGTAAGTTAAACTAGTAGTTTATTGTTTCTTAATGAAACCATCTTGAAAAATAATTGTAATTAAATGTTAACATTCAACACGAAGGAAACGTTTTCTTAGCTTCGGAAGTACAACATTTAATACCTTTAAAAAACTGGGCCATTATTTTGTGATTGTGTTTTATACACTTGATTGTTTTATGCATATCAAAACCAGACAGGTTTTACACATGTATATGTATTTCATATACGTATAGTGTTACCATAATTAAGCAAATTTACTATAAAAAACACGCTGACATTGAACTACTCGGTAGCGCGGCGGATTTGTAACCGGAGGCCCCGGGTTCAATCCTCCGTGGTGCCACTGAGTTCCCTCGGTGTGTTCTTGGGCAAGACGCTTTCCCTTAGCCTCGTCCGTCGGATGGGGACGTAAACCGGGCGGTCCCGTGTATCGGTCTATCCTCCGAGCACGTAAAAGAAACATAGGAATCTATTCGGTAATAAGAGTAGGACAGGTTCCCGGATTCCTATGTATCCTTCCACCCTCTCTGGGGCGGCTGTAAATAACATATACTGTGTTGATGAGCCGTTAAACAACATTCAATTCAATTGAACTACTTCATGATACCTGTTACGTATCGTTGTTGTATTAGTGTCAGAAATGTTTACATTTCTTTGCCCCATGTGGTTCCCGGGTGCCCCCGTTTGGTCACGGGGCAAAGAATAGGGCTACTGCAGATCCCTTTGGAGGGGTAGGCAGAGGGGTAGAATTCCCCCAAATTCATGTTCATTAACCATTTTTTGTTCATGTTCATTAAAGGTCTTCATCCTGATCCCTGCATTGTTTCAGGTGCTATCTCGCTCGCATCAAAAAAGCAGTGGCAGAAAAACAATAACGTGGCTCCAGCGTAAATGGAATTTCTACGATAGAATTTGCAGCAACTCTGCAGTTCAGGGTGAGAAGGTTCTAGGCCCATTTTCCATATTTTATCTCGATGTACATGGAAGATCAGCCTGGCATGTTCATGCCTTTTAGGCGCCATATAACCTTTTCATGTGCTGGTGCTCCTTAAAACTCCAATTCAATTCAATTAAATTTCTTTACTCAATGTACATTTGTTATCATTTTACGCTTTGACGTGACGTAAATTGTCTATGCGTTTCGTTTCCAATAGAATAAAAATTTATTTGCTGCATACATTAACAGACTTATTCAATTACTTTACTCATGTAACATTTGAGCAAATACAATCTTACCCCTTTCGTAACATTCTAACTCTAGAACTTAAAAAATAATTAACCGGACATCCGTAAAATACTTGTTGTGATACGACGTCTATTTGACTTCACTTCATGGGCGGAAAAATTATGGTTTTGAAATGAGAACTTATCTTTTTGATTTCGTGCATCGGCCAAATTGGTTACATATTACCTCACATTTGTGTGAGGTTATCTACTGTTAAATAAAAAATAAATAGGGCTCATGTTCTAAATCTAAATTGAATGATATATTTGTTTTCGTTTTCGCATAAGTATGAATGATTTTATGAAACATTGAACATAGATCATTGCGAATATTCGGCATTGATGTGAACATCGAGTGACTGGTCATAACATTTCGAGTATATGCAATTGATACTGCTTCTCGCCCAAGAGTGTAGTATTAATCGCACAAGAGAGAAAAAAGCTATACATGTTTTGTACCATAGCCATTCAAAATCATTAGAGCGATACACATATACACATTTTATATATGCAATTGCACATTTGGTTGTTTACAATATAAATTTAAAAAAAGGCATAAATGTGTCGCTTGAACCAACAAATAACTACACATTCCGGACACATGAATAAAAACTTCCACCGTTGTAGTTAAATTTTATTATTTATTTTAATTCTAATAGTTGATGTCGGTCACTAGAAACATAACTTATTTAGAGCAAAGTAATCTCTTACTACAGGTATAGCCCCAATACGTGACAATGCATGGAAATAAGGTAATTTTGAAAAGGAATGGTCATGTTTAACTTTGTAAATTTTGGGATAATATTATTTAAGACTTTTCAAATTATATTCATTTTAGATTTAAAATTACATGTTTCGATAACATTTGTCTCGTTAAGACAATAGGCCTTCGTTTTTCATTTAATCTTTACCAAACTTTACCAGAGTGTTAATATCAGAGTGAAAATCAGTATGATCGGACCAGTAGAAGCAATGGTATGGCCCTTGAATAAGTAAAACATGTTATAGTTTACCTTGTTTAAATATAAGGGCTTTCTTTTCTTTTTCATCTGATTGTTACCAAACTTGAAAAGATTGTTATAAGCAATAAATGCTCAGAGAAGCTTAAAAAGCAGTCAGATCGGAACAGTAACTGGTCATGGCCCTTGAATTAGTTAAAATGCTCTATGTTGCCTCTTTTAGACAATTCATATTTTTTCATTGCCAAAATGTTGAGATTTTACTTTATTTTCATTAGGTGATAAAATTTGTATTACTCGGTTTTTATCCTTAAATTCTGTAGTAAAATAAAAATCATTGACCGAGTAAAAAAGATAATAATTTTCAAGAGTCCATTTTGATGGTAAATATATTGAATCAATTTACATAAACATGCATGAAATATGTAGGGTTTTAAAATAGTCACACTGTAAATACCTTAATTTTAACAGTAAACTTGGTTGAACAGCAAGGATAATGACCGAGTTTATCACCTACCAGAAGTTAGAGGTCTCAGGTTTCCTGGTCACTGATTGGTCAGTTTATTTTGATGATGCATTATCAAAATTATGAATAGGGCCTTTATGTTTCATCCGATCTTTACCAAACTCTACCAGATTGTTCATGTCAATAAAAGCTTGAACAGTTTCGAAACCAGCCAGTTCGGACTAGTACTAGGGGAGTTATGGCCCTTTATTTCGCTAAAAATGCTACATTTTGTCTCGTTAAAACGGTAGGGACTTATTTTTTATCTGATCTTTACCAATCTTTTTCAGATTGCTAAAGATTAATAAATGCTTGGACATGTTTTAAAAAACAGATAGGAATAGAACAATAACAGCAGAGTCATGCCCTTGATTTAGATAAAATGCTATTTTTCAACGAAACTTTAGAGGGTTGATCATCATATCATCGTCGTGTTCCAGTTTACAGATTTTTGATAAGTATGGGCTCTTTAGAGACCGCTTGTCAGGGATGATCAGTACCAAACCTAGTTGCGTATATCAGTTGAATGATATTTGAAAGAGTTATGGCCCCTTATACATAAACTTTATCTTTAGCCAGTAGAGCGTCCACAGACCCTATTGGGCCTATTATCCTAAATGCGAACAATATACAGTGTTCATATAAGTTTTTAGCTCTACTGGCCAAACACCAGCAGAGCTTGTTGTCCGGAGTTATGGTCCTTGTTTTTCTGAAAAATGCCATATTTAGCCTTGTGAACACTCTAGCACCTTTATTTATTATTTGATCTTTACTAAACATGCACAGATTGTTCATTTTAATAAAAGCTCGAACAAGTTCGAAAACCAGCCAAATCGGGTCAGTAACACCGGAGTTTTGGCCTTTGTTTTTCTGAAAAATGCAATTTTCCACCTTGTAAACACTCTAGGGCCTTTAATATTAATCGGATCTAAACGAAACTCTGCCAGTGTCTATATGAAAGCTGGGACGAGTTCGACAACCAGCGAGATCGGAATAATTTAACCTGATTTATGGCCGCTGAAACATATTAAGCCTTGTGAACACGTTAGTTATGAAATCTCATTCATAGAAGAACGTGAGACAAATTAAAAAATACCCATGCCAGACAAGACACAGCAGACTTATTGCCCATGATTACCTTGTGAGCAATGTATGTTCATCCTGGACCTTTTATTTTTGCAATGTTTTTAAAAGAAGTACTGATGGGAATTTTATGTTCCTTTTTAGCCAGTAGAGCGTCTACAGGCCCTCTTGGGCCTCTTGTTTTGTTGTTTGTATTTTCAGAAAAAAAAAACATGATTTCATTTATTCATGTAAATGTGTTTCGTTATTAATTATTTCCTAGTCCTACACTTCTGTTTTTGAGAGGTTTGTGTATAACAGTTGCCCCCTGAATTTCGTCTGGTAATGAGGTACATGAGTGCAAAATTATTTAAAAACCCTCAATGGATGACTAGGCAAGAGAAAATATTTTTTTAGAGTCTCATCCAGATTTTGAAAAAATGTGGCGGGTGGGCACTTTTTATTTTTCGATCAGACGAAGGCTCAAATATACAGGAGCGCTGTGGTCTAGTGGTAGAGCGTTGGACCCATGATCCAAAAGTCGTGGGTTCGATTCCCGCCATTGCCATATGCGTTGTGTCCCTGAGCAAGACACTTTATCTACATTGCTTAGTACTGGTTCTACCCAGGAAGACATCGAGAGTGATTCAAATAAGTTCATAGAGCTTTCGTTACAATCGATGTAAAATAAATAAGTTTAAATATACAGGCAAAAAGGCCTCATTTTACGACCTTTTACAAGACCCTTCATGATTTTATTTCCGAGATGCCAATAAAATTTTGGGAGGTCAGATTCTATTTTTTGTCTCTAGCCTAAGTTGTGGACTGGACACAAAGTACTACTATCACAGTGTATATAAGGGCTTTGACCCCTTTAGTATGACCTTAACCTTTTACCAAAAGACCTTGGTGTTGCGCGTTTCGAACATTTGTGTGAAAACATTGTACCCCCAGAAAACGAAGTTTTTTTTGTGGTTTTTTGTTGGCGGTGGGGTTGGGAATATAGGAGTCACTGTACGGTCGGTTGGTCTGTTGCACAGTACTACTAATAAAGGCGACCATTCACTTGGCGCGATTGACGTGCGTACGACGCGAAACGCGCAAGGCCTAAGGATAAAGTAGAAACATCGTAGGACCCCATCCACTTTCGCTGACGTGAAACGCCGACGTGAAGCGTGACGCGAAAATCGATCGGGTACCGATTTTCACGCTGATGCCTCAGTTCACGCTCAGCTTCAGCAGCAAATGAGAATGGCGAATATGTAGAAAAACGCGTCCGTACATCATTTCATATAGAGCAGCGTTGACTAAGAGGATGCTACCTCGCGTCAGCACATTCACGCCCAACGCTCAATTTTAACGTCACGCAACATACACGCGCGTCAATCGCGCCAAGTGGATGGTCTACTGTAGTACGCTGTGGCACGAACTACTTCCACAGTTTTAAAGGGATTCCAATGAAATTTTTATTCGCCATGGTCTAGGCCTTTCAGTTATGGACCCTTGAACATGGATATTTCTATTTACTGTCATATAGGGGTACATACAACCTTCTGGTACAAACTACTTCCGCAGTTTTGGAGGGATTGCAAAATACATAATTTTTGTTTCCCTTAGTTCAGGCCTTACGCAGTTACGGGCCCTTGAACTTAGATAATTTGATTTACTGTTATTTAGGGGTATTTACAACCTTGTGGCGCGAAGTACTAAACCTCCACAGTTTTGGAGGGATTGGAATGAAAGTTGGCAACCATGATCATCATGAAGTGTTCTTGTGCGTTATACAAGTTTCCTTCACCTCGGCCCAGGTTTTGCAGATTTATGGGCCTTTTAACTTAGATCTCAAATAGGGATATATACAAATTTATGGCGCGAACTCTTTCTTCGGTTTTCGAAGGATTGCAATGAAACTTGGCAGTCATGATAACCTCGAAGTGTAGATGTGCGTAACACAATTTTCGTTCGCCTCGGTCCACGTCTTGCAGTATTATGGACCCTTGAGTATAGACATTTTGATTTACTGTTATATATAGGTACATGCAACCATTGTGTCTCAAACTACTTCCACAGTGTTCCAGGGATTACAATGTAACTAGGCAAACATGATCACCATGAAGTGTACATGTGCCTGACACAATTTTCATTCACCTCGGTCCATCCGTTTCAGAGTTATGGCCCTTGACCTTAAACACCTTGTATTGGTATATTTGGGTTACTGTCAAAGCGGTGTTTTGGGGGTATTGATCAGGTTTCGCGATAGCTCTAGATTTAAAATCCCCATAGTTGTCAAATGTATGGACCGGACACGAAATTCTGACGAACGATGGACAGACGGACAAAGGACCGGACGGACAGACCAACGCACAAATATACATGTACCCGAGACCGCCATTTCGACAACTAAGTGGAGTTATCCGCAAGCGGGATCGAGCCATAACCCCACTAATATTGGCTCATCAATATGTTGCAATTCACTTGTTTCGAAGTCTGAGCAGTACTTCCTTGATTTGTGATAATATAGACGGGCATGGGACAGAACTACAAATTGTATATTTTCCCCTACTTTATGTAGAACAGACACGGGTTGAACACTTTAAATAATATATAATGCTTTCATTAACGATTTGTCGAAACTTACAAAATGCAAGTACTTTGACATCAGATGTTGGCGTATAATATTTTGATGTTTTAAAATTCAACTTACTACATATTCAACTTACTACATATTTTACCATTTTCTACTCATTGTTGTTGACTAACAAGTAATCCATATATTTGGTTAAAAATATATTGCATTCGATGTTAAACATAGCAAGGTATAGATATTCAGAATTATTACGCCGCAATGTGACATTTTGAGCTTAACACAGTAATTTGAGCATGTATCGAATGAAGCTTGATAAGTTTACATTTTATTTAATATATAAGCTTCTTTATCTATTAAATAAAATGTCTCAAAATAAAATTATAAACATATACATATTGAAATTTATATATTTTATAAATTGAATACGTGTTTCAGATTCATGAATGACGAATGAACTTAAAAGAAACATACGTTACTATTTGGTAACATATGTTTCTACACTTCAAAATAAAATTACATTTTATATGGGGTAGCATGGGTCACTTTTGTTATTTTAATATGCACATTACAAATATTAACCATGCCTTGTATATCATATTTGCACTCAAAGCTTGGTAACGTATGTTTCGTGTTAAAAAGTGACCCCCCATTTTTTTCATCTAGATCCACGGACATTGCAGAAACGGGATATGTATAAATGTTTTAACCATGTTCATTTTATAAAAAAAAGCATATCTGTGTAGCATTTAATTGCCCCCATTGCTGTTGATTAAGACGACTAGTATGTTCAGTATCCACCGAAGTAGCGTAACGTATGTTTCACAGACATTTTGCGTCACTTTTCAAATCAAGTATCTGACAACTTAGACCAACAGGATCTAAACACTAAAGTATTTATTTAACACTTTCTATAGCGAGCATACCAACATAGCAAACATTTGCGTCCATATTGAACATGAAATACGACTAATACACGATGAAAACAGAAAGACTCGACTGGCGTCAGTAACGTATGTTTCATTTTTGGGTGTTTGAAGGCATGGACAGGCGATATTTACATCGTTTTTTTTCCAATCAATCAATCAATCAATCAATCAATCAATCAATCAATCAATCAATCAATCAATCAATCAATCAATCACAATCAATCAATCAATCAATCAATCAATCAATCAATCAATCAATCAATATCAATCAATCGATATGTATTTTATTATACCGACCACATGGAGGGGTGCCATTTCAAAATGTCTTCCTCTGACGTCAAAACAAGGAGCCATCTGGTATAGCTTCACTTTGGGGTATAGGGAATTTAATATAATGGAGTGTTAACAGTGAGATATAATAATATTTACTTGGCCTGTAAATGTCTTTGTCTCTACAAAATCGCCAAACAGAACAGATATTACGTTCAATCAATCTTGGTTCTATGTTTTCTTGGTAAGGAACCTTTCAGACTACGCAAAATCAGTCGAAGTCCTGAAAGCACAGAAAGGCTTTGCAGCCTTTCAGAAGGACAATGGTTCACTCAATGACAAGATTTCTTTTATAAAATAGTTTGTTTTTATTGTGTATTCCCGAAACTTTGATGGTTATGTTAAAAATGATTCGAGTTTTCTTAAACGACATACAATGAACTTGACATGTATATACATATTCAACTTAATGTCCAATGTTCTTGGAGAAGCTTTACAACTACACCAGACACTTTCCAGTATATTTAATGACACCCCGTGTCTCGACACAACCTGTCACCTTGTCAAATATATAAATTTCTCCAGAACAAGATTTAGTGTCGCTCTTCCACAAGTCCCATAACTATTCATCAACTATCAATCACAGTAGAAAGTATGCAACATACCAGTAATACCACCGGTGCATTACACTCAATTTAAAGCAAAACTGCTAGAGGCCAATCTCCAGATAAATATGGCATCTGAACTAATTTCTTCGTGCACAAAACTGCATCAATCCTGAACAAAAAACATTTCAAATGACTTAAGAAGAACCACGGAATCTATCATTGGATTCACAAACCCCATTCGATTTGATGTCAATTATTATGATCTATAACTAGGATCGTTTCGTATTCCAGCATAGAGATGTGTTGCTTATGATTATTACAGTATCATGCTGATAACACCATGACATGATTCTCAATAACTTGTTAATTAACACAACACGCCGACCAGATCTGTAACACACTATATTTGGTTTGGTTCCCTTATTCGTCAGGTATAAGGCATATCCTAAGTTGAAGTTACCATATCCTCTAGGCTCGATATCTTGCAACAACTGTTTAACAATTCAGATAGAATTGACAAAAGCAAAATGCTCTACTGCTTAGATTTATCAGTTGAGCCAAATACAATTGACAAATGAATACACTGTATGTGTATGACGTTAACGCATCACGTCGCACTCTTAATACTATATAGATTTTAGTCTAGTTTTAGATTTCCTGAAGGAAGTCAAACTATATAAATCATTATAATATGTTCATGTATATATTTACCTTTTTATATACCCGTTTTCGGGCATTTGTTGATTTACATATATAGTTTATATTACTACCATATCATCCATTATTTTTTAATAGTTTTATCTTGATATATTTTCAATAATGTTTAATTAATCCTTCATTTCTTCATCTTTCGTCAGTTTTTGCGCACATTATGACCTATTTATGTGTCGACGTGCCGTAAAACACCATTCATTCATTCATTCTCTTCAATTCCTGCTACTTTTGACGATTTAGTGTGTTTGACATACTTATCATTTGAAGCCTTGAGTTGACTTTGTGGCAGACGCGTACGTCCCTAGATCTATTGAAGTAGATCGAGTGCAAAGGCGAAGTGAAACCCCAACTTGCCTGCTCTCTGGGGTGAACACGAACGCCTTTTGTGATTTAAAAAGTTACATTAGTAATCACGACAATACGACAAAATGTATTACTCGCATTTGCGTCCAGTGGACACCAGACAGACATGCACGAAACATCCAACCTCTACTTTGTCTGTGGGAAAACACCAGCTTACCATTCTAGATGAAATATTTGTCATTGCTGATGATCACGAAGTTCTGTTTTCATCATAGGAATAAGTATACATCATAATGAACATGATAAGAATCGTTCATGGGTATCCGGTGAAGACAGGGAAATCCAACCCGAGGTATAAGTGTTTATCGGAACGGAGGCTCGGCCGAGGTTCCGATTAAAACAATCATACCGAGAGTTGGAATTCCCTATCTGAACCGAATACCTAGCCGCAGTAAAATGACGGATATCCTTGTCCGGTATGCAAGAAAACCTTTCTTGCATACCGGACAAGGATATCCGTCATTTTACCAGGGCTAGATATTTCCATCTCACCCTAGGGTCGAGATAAAATTCACGCGCGCCAACATCCGATATGCCGGAAAGCATGGAAAACGTTAGTACCTGGCGGCGTCACGCACAGATTGTCTCTGATATGCAAGACAAAGAATCTATCATGTGTATTCGGTTCAGATAGGGAATTCCAACCCTCGGTATAAGTGTTTTAATCGGAACCTCGAGAGCCTCGGTTCCAATAAAAACACGTATACCTCGGGTTGGAATTCCCTATCTTCACCGGATACCCATGAAAGATTCTTATATTCCAACCTTCGGTATAAGTGTTTTAATCGGAAACTCGGCTACCGGATACCCATGAAAGATTCTTATAATCTTTTTCCAAGGGCCAAAATATAGAAACTCTGGTACGTCCAAAATGACGGATATTCATATTTGATGGGTACAAAATATTGATCCGGCTTTCAGTAATGCAGTCGTATTTCATGTTAATTAAAAAGGGGGATGTTAAGGTAATAATTAGATGTGTACTACTTTCTTTTAACATTCGAAAAATAGAAAATAATTTAAAAACACGCTTTGTTCCGGACATTACAAGAACAAAACATTATTAACATCATGAGGACATATGTGATAGTCTGTGATACATGTACGGTTTGGAATAATTTTCGTATGTAACATCATTAATGTTCTTAATAAAACAATGTAACGAAAATTAAGGTAACGTAGGCCTAGAAACGTAGATATCCAAGGTATAAAAAGTAAGTGAAACGAAAGTTTGTATTATAATAGGCATGACTAATGAAGAAAAAATAAAATACAAACCTTTACTTCCATATATTTCAGTCTTCAGTAAATATAATTATTATTTTGTAGGTAACTTATTCTACACCATGTACACGATAAAATGGCAGACAAGTTGCACAATACTACATACGTAATGGCCTTCCAGAAAAGTAGGGCCTACACAATTTCCCCGGGGGAGGGAGGGTCTACCAAGTGTAAGCTCTCAGCGTATAAGCTTTTTTGTGTTGGTAACATTTCTGTTCAGCTCAACTACATCAATTTGTACATATTCTTACCACATAACTGGAAATCCTCCGCCTTAACTCTTATTACTGCCGATTCAGTACAGAAGGTGAGATTCTCGAACGTGCCAAAGAAGCGATTTCATATGATGATTAACAATATTTTATCTCTGCCATATAATAATATAGAACATTACTGAAAAAGTTAAAAAAACGTACACAATTTTACCTCATCTTAAGATTTTCGGCGAACAAAAAGCGTAGTTTTAAGAGAGGCATATAGTAGTCACACCGTCCGTATATCAGTCCGCACGTCCGCACAATCGTGTCCTGTGAATAACTCTGAAATAACGTGACAAAATCCAGGTCCGTGGCTCTAAGGTCAAGCTCACATTTAAAAGTAAAATGTTAAAACCACATTGGGGGCATCAATTTTTTCTGAATTTATGTGAACAAAAAGCGCCGCGCGGACAAAATGCGTCACTTTTTTTAGATTTTAGCGGACAAAAAGCGCCATGCGGACAAAAGGCATCATTTTTTTCATTTTTTCTACGGACGAAAAGCGCCGTGCGGACAAAAGGCGTTTTTTTTTTTTAGATTTTGTGCGGACAAAAGGCATCATGTTTTCATTTTTTCTGCGGACAAAAAGCGCCGCGCGGACAAAAAGCGTCACTTTTTCATATTTTGTGCGGACAAAAAGCTCCATGCGGACAAAAGGCATCATTTTTTCATATTTTTCTGCGGACAAAAAGCGCCGCGCGGACAAAAAGCGTCACTTTTTCAAATTTTGTGCGGACAAAAAGCGCCGCGCGGACAAAAAGCGTCACTTTTTCAAATTTTGTGCCCACACAAACCCCACGTCCGCCCAAACCGCCCTCTCTCACACCTGCCCGACCAAACGCTCTCCTTCACACTCTCGCTCGTTCCTTCCCACCCTCCCTGCCTCACGTCCGCCCAAACCGCCCTATTTCACACCCGCCCGAGCAAATTTCTCTCCATCAAACCCTCGCTCGCTCCCTCGACCGCCCGCCAAAAGGCCTGCCCGCCCGCCCAAACGTCCGCCGAAACATCCCTCCCTCCCTCCAGCCGTAAACGCCCAAAAATCTCGCTTGAATGCCCGTCAGATTGCCCGCTAGCTCGCCAGACCGCCCACAACGACAACCCGCCCGCCCACCCATAACGTCCAAAAAGCCCGCCAGGCCGCTCGCTCAAAAAGCCCGCCCATAAGCCTCTCTCGATCGCCTAAAAAGCCCGCCCGAATTCCCTCCCTCCCCTCCCCAAACCGCCCAAAACACTCGCCACGCCTACTCGCTCGTCAACAACGCCAACCTGCCGCCCAAAACTCCAAAAATGCTCCTTAAAAAAGCGCCCGCCCATACGCCCATCCGCCCGCCCAAAACGCCCGCCCGTCCGCTCAAAAAACCCCGCCCACCCGTCCGCCCGCCAAAAACAACCGTCCGCCCATCCATTACGCCCGCTTGCCCAAAACGCCCGCCCGCCCTACCAAACCGCCCTCATCACAACCGCCCGCCCAAACACGCCCTCGCTCGCTCCTTCCTTCCGGGGGCCCGCCCGCCCAAACATTCCTCCCTCTAGCCCAAAAAACCCCCGCTCGAATGCCCGTCAGAATAACCGCACGCCTGTAACGCCAGTCCGCCCACCCGCAACGCCAGCCCGCCCGCAATGCCAGAAATCCCGCAACGACAGCCCGCCCGCAAAAAAACTCGCCAGTCAGCTCGCCCAAAACGCCCGTCCGCACAAAACTCCCGCCCGACCGCCCAAAATGCCCGCCCGAATGCCCGTCCGAATGAATGCCCGCCTGCCCGAAAACCGCCGCCCGTCCTCCCGTCCGCACTCCAGACCGCCTCGACCGCCTCGACCGCCCGCCTGCCAGCACGCCCAAAACGCCAGTCCACCAGGCCGAAACATCGGACTGCCTGCCCGACCACCTGCCCGAAAAAAACCCGACCGCCCGATCGCCCGTAAAAAGCCCGCCCACCCGAAAAAGCCCGACCACCCGCCCTACCGCCCAAAACGCCCGCCACGCTGACTCGCTCGTCAAAAAAGGCAGCCTGCCGGCCAAAACGCCAAAAAAGCTCCTGACAAAAACGCTTGCCCGCCCGCCCGCCCGCCCAACCGCCGGCCCAAAACGCCCGCCCGTCCGCCCAAAACAACCGCCCACCCGTTTGCCCGCCCAAAACCCGCCGCACTTTAATTACAACCGCTTTCCCAAAACGCCCGCCCGCCCTACCAAACCGCCCTCCATCACACCCGCCCGCCTAAACACGCCATCGCTCGCTCCTTCCCTTCCGGAGGCCCGCACGTCGGCCCAAACATTCCTCCAGGCAGCCCAAAAAAAACCCGCTCGAATGTCCGTCAGATTAACCGCCCGTAACGCAACCCGCCCATCCGCCTGCAAGGCCAGCCCGCCTTCAACGCCAGACCGCCTTCAACGCCAGCCGGCCCGTCCAAAAAAACGCCATCCCGCTCGCCGAAAACGCCCGCTGGCACAAAGCTCCCGCCGCCCTAAAAGCCCACCCGAATTCCAGTCCTAATGAACGCCCGCCTGCCCGAAAACCGCCCCCCCCCCACCACCCCACCGTCCTCCCCTCCGCCCACCCTAAATCTGGCCTACCCTTTCAAAACGCCCCGCCCACCCGAAATGCCGGCCCGGCATCCCAAACCGTCCGCATGCCCAAACTGCCCGTCCGATATGTTCGCATTCGGTAAACACAGCCAGTAAATCCGTTGTAAGGACCCAATGCAAACGTTATCGAGGCCAAGCCAGCAGTCATCCGTCGTGCCTGATTTTCTAAATATATCGGCTAAAATGATATATCGTCTATATTTTCCGAAGCAATTAATATTTCCAAATAATTTTTGGTGAGAAGAAAGTGTTTGTTATGTTCTCTATTATGACCATTTTTCTTTTCAATATATTGAATAGAAATTTAGAAATATGTTTTTTAAGTGGAACTTACTGTACTGTACAGAAAATTAAAAAAAGTTGGAAAAAAACACCCAGTTATTTTTTCAAAATGCCGGATGAAAATCCAAAAGAGACTATTGGGATTACTCTTCGTCCGTCGTCTGTCCGTCGTCGTCGTCGTTAACTTTTCTCTCCTCAGAAACCGCTTTGCCAATTTTAACCAAACTTCACATGTATGATCCCTAAATGAATGCTTTTTAGATTTGTTAAAATTAGGTCAGCGCGACATCCGCGATGGCCGGCATTATCATATATGGTTGAAATCTTAAACAATCTTCTTTTCAAGAACCGCTGGACAGATTTCGACAGTTTTACTTTTAAAATGATCGCCAATGCATAAACTATCAAGTTTGTTCAAATGTAGTCCCCAGAGTAAAAAATGACCGTACTCTGGGGATCCAAAGTTTGTATATTGAGATTTTGCATGTTTTTCATAGACTTATATAGGAAAAAACTTTAAAAATGTTCTTCTCTAAAACCTCAAGGCACGGAGCTTCATGTATTACATGTAGCATCAGCTTATTGTCCTCTACTAAGTTTGTTCAAATGGTGACCTTGGGGTCTAATTTGGTCCCGCCCCGGGGGTCACAGTTTTACATAGACTTATATAGGAAAACAATTAAAAAATCATCTTCTCTGCATTTGCTATAAGCTTATGGTCCTTTGTTCAAGTTCGTTCAAATGATGACCCTGGGGTCACATTTGGCCCCGCTCCGGAGGTCACAGTTTTACATAGGCTTGTATAGGGGAAAACTGAAAAAATCTTCTTCTCTGTAACTGCAAGAGCCAGAGGTTTAATATTTTGCATTTTCTATAGGCTTATGGTCTTCTACCAAGTTTGTTCAAATGGTGTACCTGGTGTCAAATTTGGTCCCGCCCCGGGGGTCACAGTTTTGCATAGACTTATATAGGAAAACAATTAAAAAATCTACAATGAAACTGCAAGAGTCAGAGGTTTAATATTTTGCATTTATTATAAGGTATGATCCTTTACCAAGTGTGTTTAAATGGTGACTCTGAGGTCACATTTGACCCCGCCCGGGGTGTCACAGTTTTACATAGACATTTTTATAGGGGAAAACATAAAAAAATCTTCACTGAAACTGCAAGAGCCAGAGGTTTATTAATTTGCATTTGCTATAAGTTTATGGTCCTCTACCAAGTGTGTTTAAATGGTGACTCTGAGGTCACATTTGACCCCGCCCGGGGTGTCACAGTTTTACATAGATTTTTATAGGGGAAAACATAAAAAAATCTTCATTGAAACTGCAAGAGCCAGAGGTTTATTAATTTGCATTTGCTATAAGCTTATGGTCCTCTACCAAGTTTGTTTAAATGGTGATTCTGAGATCACATTTGACCCCGCCCGGGGAGTCACAGTTTTACATAGACTTTTATAGGGGAAAACCTAAAACAATCTTCACTGAAACTGCAAGAGCCAGAGGTTTATTAATTTGCATTTGCTATAAGCTTATGGTCCTCTACCAAGTGTGTTTAAATGGTGACTCTGAGGTCGCATTTCACCCGCCCGGGGGTCACAGTTTTACATAGACTTTTTTAGGGGAAGACATAAAAGAATCTTCACTGAAACTGCAAGAGCCAGAGGTTTATTAATTTGCATTTGCTATAAGCTTATGGTCCTCTACCAAGTGTGTTTAAATGGTGACTCTGAGGTCGCATTTGACCCCGCCCGGGGTGTCCAGTTTTACATAGACTTTTATAGGGGAAAACATAAAAAACATCTTCACTGAAACTGCAAGAGCCAGAGGTTTATTAATTTGCATTTGCTATAAGCTTATGGTCCTCTACCAAGTGTGTTTAAGTGGTGACTCTGAGGTCACATTTGACCCCGCCCGGGGTGTCACAGTTTTACATAGACTGTTATAGGGGAAAACATAAAAAAATCTTCACTGAAACTGCAAGAGCCAGAGGTTTATTAATTTGCATTTGCTATAAGCTTATGGTCCTAAACCAAGTGTGTTTCAATGGTGACTCTGAGGTCACATTTGACACAGCCCGGGGTGTCACAGTTTTACATAGACTTTTATAGGGGAAAACATAAAAAAATCTTCACTGAAAGTGCAAGAGCCAGAGGTTTATTTATTTGCATTTGCTATAAGCTTATGGTCCTCTACCAAGTGTGTTCAAATGGTGACCATGGGGTCAAATTTGGCCCCGCCCCGGGGGTCACAGTTTTACATAGACTTATATAGGTAGAACATTAAAGTCTTCTTCTCTGGAACTACAAGAGACAGAGGTTTAATATATTGCATTTTCTAAACTCTTATGGTCCTTTACCAAGTTTGTTCAAATGGTGACTCTGGGGTCACATTTGGCCACGCTCCAGGGGTCACATGTTTTACATAGACTTGTATAGGGAATAACTTACAAAAAACATCTTCTTCTGCCCCGGTGTTACACTCTAGCACCTTCATTGTGTATTTGATCTTTACCAAACGTTGTCAGTGACTTTATATCAATGTTGTTAACACAACAGATGCAACCTTTCTTGAACAATCTTAACCAAACTTGCACAGATTGTATATGGCCATAAGATTTTGAGGAAGTTCGATAATGTGCCAGTACTCAGGGTATCGATTTAGGGCCATCTTGGCCCTCTTGTTATTTGTTATTATAGGAAACTGATTATGTTCCATCTATATCTGTAAGTCAATTCACGTTTAAATTGGAAAAAAATACTGGAAAGGGATCCCTTGGAAGCAACAAACACAAACAAGAGACAAAAGTATCAGACTCTGTTTTATTGAGACTGTTCATGAGATGTAATGTAGGTGCAACACCTTTCACGCCTCGTAGCACCGTTTAAAGCGATATTCTGCTTTAAAGCCACACAGATCGGGTTTGATGATCCCAAAGGACCAGTAAGTAATAACTGTTTTTAAAAATACGTTTATTGTTAAACGATGTACCCCATTTAATTAATTAACGCATAATATCAATTGCATAAACAAAACACGTGTTCAAGCTATTGAATCATGGATGGAAACCCGTATATAAGGCAGTTTTATAGCTAGCGAACCCTTTTTCTTTCCTTTTCTTTCCTGCGACCGACAAAGCAACATCAAAAATGCACACCCATTCACTGACAGTTGTACAGCCTAAGAGAGTTTCGAACCCATGACATTTGGATTGACAATCACTCCGCTTTAACACTGGAAAAGTCTAATTATCATTTGATAAAGAGGCTTATCGTTTGTTCATTGTGCGTGCGTGCGTTCTTGCTTGTGTGCGTGCATGCGTGTGATTCAATGAGTTTCTAAGTGCATACTTACACCAAAGACTCTCCAGAAAATATAGATTACAAATTCCAACTTACAAATTCCAACATAAAAATTATTATACGCTGAAAATATACCGAGTAAAATAACATTGAGAAATAACCCAAAGTCTACCAGCAAACGAATATATAGTTAAAAGAAAAAGTAGTATTTAAGTTGGCTCTGTGGTATAAAATGGTTATGTATACGAATGGTCAGTCCGGAGGTCTGAGGTTCGAATTCCGTGCTGAGCGAACTAGCTTTCAATAATTATGATGTTTTTCTATATCGATGTTGCTACAACGAAGACGGATTAAAAAAAAGATGTCTTGGCATATGTTTTTCTCCTTATATACGGGTTTATGGCCATGCTTCACAAGCTTGAATTTGGAGGTAAACCATGCGTAAAACACGTCCCATTTGCTGTAACACCCACTAGCTTTAAATATAGCTATAGTATCTTTAATTAAGCAATGATATCAGACAACGCCCGCACAAGAAATATCATAGCATGTATTACTTTCACTAGATTTAATACTTGTATTGTGTCCTTTAATTCTATTAAGATCGACATCGCACTTAGGTTGTGGTGTAATTTGTATCCTTGTAAATATGCATTGTTTGTACTATGATACCCTGTGTGGTACCCAGCCAATAATAGCGCCACTGCTAATCTAGAAAGAGAAGTAAAATCCCCACGAATGCATGTTCATTTATCATTTTTGTCATAATAGTATTCTTCATCATCATCCCTGTAGTGTTTCAGGTGTTACTTGAGTGGTGGCAGAAAAAATGACAGTGGCTCCATCGAAAAATGTGTGAATGTTGAATGTTTAGTCCTATTCTGCATATCTGTTTTATCTCGATGTAAATGGAGGGTGGGCCCAGAATGCTTACTCCTTTTGGCGTCATATAACTTTTTATCACATAACTTACGGTTATGGTGTGGGAGTGGAATAACACCATTCTATATTTTCGATATACCACTAGTTATATAAGTATGGGTTGGATTTTCATTACACTTGGTAATAATATTTATCCTGATAGTGGGATGAGACACGGCTATTTTTTTTCCAAGAATCTCCACAGCAACGTTGGAGTTATTGCCCTTTAATTGATAAATAATGCTTAATTCTGTCCGTCCACAGCCATATCTTGATAACATCTTGTATGATTTTCATTAAACTTGATTGTAATGTGTATCCCTATAGTGGGATGTGACGCTGCAAACTTATTTCAGAATCGCCACAGGAACGCTGGAGTTATGGCCCTTTAATTGATAAAAAATACTTAATTCTGTCCGTCCACAGCCATATCTTGATAATCGCTTGTTTGATTTGCATTAAACTTGATTATAATGTTTATCCCAATAGTGTGATGTGACGCGGCACATTTATTTCAGAATCGCCCCAGTAACGCCGGAGTTATTGACCTCAATTTGATAAAATATGCTTAATTCTGTCCGTCCACAGCCATATCTTGATAACCGCTTGTTTGATTTTCATTAAGCTTGATAACAATTGCCCTTAAATTGATAAATGCCCCTTGAATTATTCAGTTTTTGGGTTCAAATCTCTCTGGAGATATTTTTTTATTTTTTTTTTAAATATTTCATTTTTTTTTATTTATAAGAAACCTTGGTTGATGGGTTAAAGTTTTAAAAAATAAATAATTTATTATCTTTTTTTTTTGTTCTTATTTTATTTTTTATTTTTTTTTATTTTTTATTTTTTTCTATTTCTTTTTTTTCGTTTTTTTTTCTCATAAGAAACCTTGGTTCATGGGTTCACTTTTTCTTTAATTGGGAGCTTAGGGGCCCTTGTTGGATTAGTTTTACATATAGTTTTCGGGAAGAACTTTAAAAATCTTCTTCCCCGAAACTACAAGAGATACAGGTTTAATATTTTTGATTTGTTATAAGCTTATGAATCCTCTACCAATTTTTTTCAACTGGTGACCCTGTGGTCAAATTTTGCTCCGCCCCAGGGGTCACAGTTTTATATAGACTTATATATAGGCAAAAACTTGAAAAATCTCTTCTCAGAACTACAAGAGTCAAAGGTTTAATATTTTTTATTTACACTCAGCTTATGGTTCCCTACCAAGTTTGTTTGAATAGTGACCATGGGGTCAAATTTAGCCCCACCCCAGGGGTCACATGTTTTACATAGACGTATATTGGGGAAAACTTAAAAGATCTTTTTCTCTGAAACTACAAGAGCCAACAGTTTAATATTTTGTTTTTACGCTCAGTTGTTGGTTTGTCAATTATATAACGGGAATTTACCTCGTTATGCTTCAGATTTAAACGCATGGTAGATAATAAAAAGAAACTGAACAAGTACAAATGAAAACATTCGTTTTATTGCATCTATTAAATGAAAAGTATATGATTTCAAAACTAAACAAGTGAGCAAATATGGATATGCACATTGTCCTTAGACGTGAGTGTATGAATAGGATGTTTACATGCGAGTAGTATAGGCAACAAGAAATGCTCAATAAATAAACACAGACAGTTTTATTTTTCAATTTCAAATATGCTTAGTTAAGATCTAGTGACCATACGAAATACATTTTCACAAAAGACAAAGTGTAGATAATATATATATTTCATTATCTAAATCTCAAATAAAAGCATTCGACATACGCATAGAAGTATTTACATGTACCACAAGTTTGTAGCCAATTACCATAAATACGAGAAGGTATATATGAGGCAATATATGTTTAAACATAAAACGAATTTGATCACAGACATGCTTAAATCATATTGTTTCACAAGACGGAAATTGAAAACAATAATACAATGCGTTTACATACAAAACGTGTACTTAAAATAATAAGCAGTACACTTTATCTAAATATCATAACAATAAATGGCATTTTAATTCAAAATATAACTTTTATCATATTCATTTTAAAACCGAAAATCAGAAATGTTAAACATAGTATAGCAATAACTTCTGACCATATCGATAATACATGCATGTTGCAAATGAAACCTAAAGTGGCATACTAAGTCATCCCCGCACTAAAACCCCAAAAACTTTGATTAAAGAAAACAGAGAAAGCGTAAGATACAAGCATGTCAATATTCTGGAAATATTACAGATTTTGTTTTTGATTTAAAAAGATTTGTCAAAACCACGTGTTGTGATAATTCATGAACTTTCATGAAGATGATTTGTTTGTTTGCATGGTGTTTTACGTAATTTTCAACACATGTAGGGTTATAGATGACGGTCGAATTTTTTTGTGAAGGCAGACCACCCACTTTTCCTGAGTAAAACCAGTGATGTACACCTTCCGCCATCCGTAAGAATCGACACTTCCTCACTTACAAGTCGAGCTCCCAATGGGATTCGAACCCGTAGCGGTGAGAGGCGAATGTTTACAACGCAACGTCGTTAACCCCTCGGCTATACATATGCATCTATATAATGTTTCTCTTGCAATTCTTTACAGAAGGGCACAGTTATTTTTAATAAATATAATAGTGTAACAGATGAGACAGGCACACATAATAAAATGTATTAAAACATGTGGATATATTCACGAGGTGTAAAAAAAGAACAATAACTAAACAGAAAGCAACCAAACGAAAACAACAACAAAAAATACAACAACAAATAAACAAAAACAACAATAACAAAAAAAGAAGAATGAAAACAACATAACAAACTATTTAAGAGTATGTGTCTTATATTTTTAATTAGCCAACTATTGTAAAGCTTAACATGAGCAGGTATAGCAATGTTTTATCATTGTAAAATATGTTATTCACCTATACGAATACTTTAGCCATTATTTAAATCACTTTGTTCTATATGCATGGATAAGCATTGACACATATAATGATACAAATTTGAACCGTAACGCAATAATACAATTCTTACTCTCTTGCAATAACCAGAAAAAAATGTTTCATGTGTTACAAAATGAACTTGTTCTACATGGCATATATTTTAAAGATTAAAGACACTTTAACATGTCGCAACCAGTGCAAAGAATAGAATAACAGCAATCAAGTGCCTCTCGCCAATATATCAAACACAATACCAGTCGATGGAATAGCAGCAATCACGTACACACGTCACTATATCAGTCACGAATCCAGTCCATTATATACCGACTGCCATGTTAATATATCAATCACGAATCCAGTCCATTATATACCGACTGCCAGGTTAATATATCAGTCACGAATCCAGTACATTCTATACCGATTGCCAGGTTAATATTTCAACCACGAATCCAGTCCATTATATACCGACTGCCAGGTTAATATATCAATCATGATGCCAGTCCATTATATACCGACTGCGAGGTTAATATATCAACCACGAATCCAGTTCATTATATACCGACTGCCAGGTTAATATATCAATCACGAGTCCAGTCCATTATATACCGACTGCCAGATTAATATATCAATCACGGATTCAATCCATTATATACCGACTGCCAGGTTAATATATCAATCACGAATCCAGTCCATTATATACCGACTGCCAGGTTAATATATCAATATATTTGTATACCACACATCTAGTCTGTAAAATACATAAGTTTATCGGAATGCTTGTAAATTAAAAAAACACAACACCACAACATTGCGAATTATATAAAGATTATACAAATATATTACAAGTGTAGAGTGAGTTCGGGTCAGATTGGACACCTAAGGTATAAATTATAAATCAATACAATCAACGCTGTAAAAAGTGCAAAGGTCACGGAAATATACGCATTTAAACTTTATTCCAGCTTTCTATACGTTTTTCATCAATAATACCGTTTTAAAAACGGGAGCCAGTGACAGTATTGTACAGTGACGTTCGGGTCGTTACGGACATGTCGTCTCTATTCGGACAGACTATCGGGTCTATTCGGACGAAGAATAAACAAATATGATATCGGGTTACTTTTAGTCCCATGCGCATACACAGGTAAAATACCATTAATACGCACAGTGTTTCACTGTGAAAACACAGTGTTTCACAGTGTTTCACTAAAGATTTAAACAATCACTAAACAATTTAACTTTTTTTTATTTATTTTTTATTGAAGAAAAAAGAAATTGAAGAAAAAAGAAGGAAAATAAAGAAGAAGAAAAGCATGGTGCGTGTCTTCATTATTCATACATGATTTTTATAGTGTTCTGAAATATAAAAATAAAAATCAGCCAAGCCCATATTTGAATCCGACCCGCTTGCTCTTCACTCGTCGAAGACAGCTGCTGTACCAATCGAGCTAATTCGCCAATACAGTACTTGTGACATAAATTATAATTATTCTTAAAGCAGACTGTCCGAATAGACGCGAAATCTAAATGTCATATGTACCGAATCAGAACTTGTCGTTTTCAATCGGCATCACCGCGGACGATATTGGCACATGTATTCGGGATATTTCGACTACCGGGCCAGTCATTTCGACTTTATATCAAGGGAGGTAAAAGCTTCAGACATTTTACACATGAACTACGAAGTAAGACAATAAACCTTGTCGAAGATGGGACATCAACTTTTTTTTTCAACATGCGGTTTACCGCGACTTTCAAAGTGTTTTCAGAAATGGCGTGTGAGGAGCTTTCAAACATGCGCGGTAAAACATCTAAATACAACAAAGGAATGTGATTTGTAGCAAGTGTCCGGGCGATGCCGCCGTCCGAACTGACCCGAACCCACTCTATATCGCCGGATAGCATATGTTCACGACTATCAGATTCTTTAATATCATCAATAAACTAAAAACCAAACAATCTGAAATCATTGTTCTGTAGAAACGCGGATGCGACAGGACGTACAATCTCTACCCAGAGTACACTCGTTCCTCATTTGACTCTGTCAACGTCAAAGGAAGTAGGGCAAACGGTTAGGTCACGTGATTATTCAAAAAAGTTATGACGATGTTTATAATAAATCCTTTTGCGTGATCTGCAAAGATAAAATATAGACCTATATTAAACTATTTCAATTTTTATTTCTATGAGTTAATTTTTTTTAGTAGTTAGCATATATGTGAGTGCAAAGGAACGATAACTCTGCGTGGAGATTGATTCCACAGAGCAGAATGTTTTCCACTGACCGTTCCAAAAGTGGTCCCCCTATTGTCAAACCTTTTATGTTTGAGGTGTCGCATAGGTTGCTTGTATTTATCCTTGCTGTTTGAATGCGTGTTTTTGATTGACTGTGTTCTGCTATATTTCCTGTTCGACGTTTATACATATTTCTATGCATTATTTCACTCTCATGTTTAGTGATTGTATTACAATTTACAAAATAATTGTATCATTTTAAAAATATAACTATATTCCAATAACATATAGACTGGGCATACCATATAACCGTTAATAAGACATGGTCGACTATTATTCCCTCCCATAAATGATATATTGTTCCATTTAATTACTGATAGGTGTTTAATGGTCATTTAAATTTATTCACCATATTTGCCGAGAACAAAAGCCACGGATTGCATAAAACTATGAGCACTTTTATTAAATTTTGTCATGAATTGAATGTTGTTTAACGGCTCATCAACACAGTATAGGTTATTTAGAGCCGCCCCAGAGAGAGGGGAATGATACATAGGAATCCGGGAACCTGCCCTACTCTTATTATCGAATAGATTCCTATGGTTCTTTAACGTGCTCGGAGGATAGACAGATACACGGGACCGCCCGGTTTACGTCCCCATCCGACGGACGAGGCTAAGGTAAAGTGTCTTGCCCAAGAACACACCGACGGAACTCAGTGGCACCACGGAGGATTGAACCCGGGGCCTCCGGTTACAAATCCGCCGCGCTACCGACTGCGCCACGCCAGCCCCCTAATTTTTTTATTTTTATTTTTATTTTATTTTCATGAGCGAATATGATTATCTTTTTGATGACCGGCCTTTTGCCAAGGCCCTATGGTCAACCCTTTTATGTTTATCGTGTCGCATACTTTGTTTCTAATTATACCCATGTTTTTGAACAAAACGGGGTATATTAAAATCGCCTCCGTTCGTCCGTCCGTCCGTCCGTCCGTTACCGCATCTCCTCCTAAACCGCTGAACGGAATTCAACCAAACTTAGGGTATGACTTCACCATATGATGACGGCGTGCTAGAGCACATTATTTTTGGCTCCGAACCCAGGGGCCCCTATGTCATTTTTCCATATTTCTGCACATAACTTGGTGTATGTAATCGTCTATGAAAGATAAACAATATATATATTATTTCGAACTCGGACGTCTGCCCGGAGGTCCCAGGGTGGGTGGGGCGGGCGTTTGGGCTGTTTTGTTTGTTTTCTTTTTGGTAATTATGTCTCAAATGAAACATTATGAGGATGGCTCCACACCCAGGGCCCTTCAGGGGGGTCAAAAGGTCAAATACACTAAAAATTCAATTACTCAGTCATTTTCCCATATTTGTGCACTTAACATGTATATAATCGCCTATGAACATGATGAAAGATTAAACAATATATCAAATTATTTTATTATTTCGTGGCCCCGGGGTGGATGGTGCAGGGGTGGGCGTGGGGGCGGAGAAATTTAGTTTTTTTTGTAATTGTCTCAAATGCAACATTATGATGATGGAATTACACTGTATACATTTGTTTCCTCCTGCGTCGTTGGTGGGGGCCTAGATGAAAGGGTATCAAATACATTAATAATTAAATTGCAGTTATTTTCCCTTACTTTTGCACATTAGTTGGTATAATAGTCAACTATGAAAGAGATACACAGCATTTCAAGTGATTTTATTATAGGGTATCAGGGAGTCAATTTTTTTAATTATGCCTCTAACGAACATTTTGATGAAGGGATTACAGTGTATAATATTATGTTGTTCTCCTGTATGTGTGTGTGTGTGTGTGTGTGTGTGGTGGGTGGGTGGGGTGGCATGTGTGGAGAAAACGAAGGTATTTGCGATGGCGCGCCCTCGAATTCGTTCTAGATTGTCTTTTAATTTTAGTGTTTTTTTGTTGAATGTGTTCTCTAAATGCAATATTTCCTGTTCTGACTTTAATACCTACTTTGGCAAGACGAGCTATCAGTCCCAATGTAGTATGTTTTATCGCACCACAACTTGATATTTCCACACGTCAAGCAATGTCCTCGTGTTCCATCTAGTAGAATGCAACAGAAATGATTCCTGTAGAATTATTTGCCAATCTTACAATATATGGATGCTTTAAATTATTATATTTTTGCTTAAATAGTGCTTCGTGGATAAATAAATTATTCAATGACTGATAATAGTACTTTAACAAGCCAGATATCAATAAACACAGAAACATATCGTATTTAGATGTATATGTATTTAGTTATGAAACATTCTTGTTTGAACCTTTAAGATTCTGTAACTGTACCTTTAATTAGAATATTCATTGCCATATGTGTTGTATATAAAAGGGATGTTGGTACAATAGCAAAATACAGAAGACAACTTACATTTGACAACAACAACGTTATTTGTTGGTCAATTCATTGATGTAAGATTCTTTATCGAGTTTCTAATACATCGTTAAAAACATTAGAGGTCTCACTAAACAGTTATCTCCCTTGCCAGCAACGGTAGGTCTCACTAAACAGTTATCTCCCTTGCCAGCAACGGTAGGAACTTTCTTGAGCTTAACAAATTAAAAGAACTGTGTTATTCGGTTCTTGTTTATTTCTTAAAATGTGCAAATAGTTTCTCTTTTTTTTGTTCCAGGTGACAGGAATGGGACACGTTTTCATACATGTTTGGATATGCCTGAATGCGTTTGAGCCCATATCTGAGAATCTATTATTGGGCAGTGATACATTTGAAAATGAAAGTGACATGAACCAATTCAAGAGGGTAACAGACATTAAGTTTCACAAAGAAAACATTTTTAAAGAAAATTCAAGAATTTGTGCAGTAGTTCAGAGAGGTCATGCTACATATGCAGAGCAACGTAAAAACAACTGTGCTGTGAGACGTAGAGAGCAAATTCAGTGATGTAGCTGGCACCGACCACGGACTGTCCCGGTGGTACCGTGGACACCGTGCATACTACGAATACTGTGGATAAAGATATTTTATCAGCCAAACATTGGGTTTACATGACAAACACATGTCATTTACAAATGTCTGTTTCAATTTTGACCATGATGTTATATTGAAATGTGAACCTTTGTTAAAGGCATTATAAATTTACACATGCTTGCATATACTTGTTGAGAATGAGTACAATTTGTTTTAAACAAAACGTTAACAAAACATGAACAGTCTTCAAGAACAAGAAACAAAAGCCATAAAGGAACATGCTTATGCTGATATAAATAAACAACATAACAGTTCGTTGTTTATCAAACGGGCAAATGTATTGATCTAAAGAAACTTACAATTCGTTGTCTGTTTATCACACGGGTATATGCTGATTTAAAGACAGTTACAGTTCATTGTGTATCTCAAATATGAGTGTGCCAAATTTGTCGTATAGAGTTCTAAATACGTCAATAACTATTTGATGAAAATAGTAAATAACTTACCTGTATGAACTTCAATATCAACTCAAGAAAAGTAAACATGTGAAAAGAAAAAAACCCATGTGATTAATTAAACAGTTTTATTTTAAATAAAACATTATACATATCTACAAAGAAGCAGATACAATATACACACTGTTTACGAAAGTCAAACTATAGTGTGTACGAATCAACAAAGAATGTTATTAATTGTAAATGTTTAGTTTTTGAATAAAATCAAGAACATATTATAGAATACTGTAGACGATGTTCCATATTTAGTTGAACTTACAGAAAAAACAAAATATATGTCAAATCATATTTACTGCGGAGTTCAATGGGTCGATGATATCGTATGACAGCAATCTATAAACCTCCCGCTAGGTAGCTAGCACCGACTAGGTGCAAACCATACAAATCGTGCATACCCATAAGGTGCGTACATTGCAGTTTAAAACAAAAAAAACTAAAAACACTAGATATCTTATTTTAGAACATCCTCGTTTATCATTGACATACCATAATATATGTATGTTTTTGATTGTTTAAATATGTATGAAACAAAACAAAAACTTAGTGATTATTTTGTTGTATTTGCAATGTTAATATCTGTCACGTGTGTGTATATTATAATTATCATATATTTGTAATGATGAAAAACTGTAATAGTTTAAGTCAATAAAAGTATCTATCATATACTTCATTATTAAGTGGAGGAACATTTCCTGTTAATCTCCGTCCGTTTGTACATATATTAAATAAGTCAAACTGTCAAGTTTAAATATTTATTTGTTTTGTATAAATTTGTTCTTGTTCTTGTATATAACTTAACTGTCATGTACTGTCTATTTGTTTTTGTGTATGTGTATTCACTATGTATATATGTTATTTTGACTCTCCTGTATATTTATATTATGGAGGAAATAAAGAATCAATCAATCAATCAATCAAAGTTTGGGATGAACAAAAATAAAACATGTGTTAGCCACAACTATTGATACTTTATACACAGTAAATTTGTATATTTATTCTTAAAGAGTCTAAAACAATAGTTATTTGGCAATTTGAAAACCATTTGAAATTATGGATTCCAGAGTTACATAATATCATGGCCAATGGACAGTCAGAAATAAACTCAGTGCTGAACCAAAAGAACGTGGACATCAGTGTTAAAACGTTTTTAATTAAACGATAACAAAGGGGAAGATACAGAGGTAATCAGTTACATTTTTGTTTTAATAGTTAAGTTAAACATTTTAACAACACATTTCTAAATATAAATTAGTAGAAAGATGAATACTTACCTTTTTATACAAATGCTTATTCTTACCAAAGTGTGCAAAAATGCGCGTTTTTACAAAGAAATATCGCGATAGAACTTGGCAAACAATAAGTAATACAGGTATGTGTATACTAAGTAGGCGTGTGTTAGGAAAACATGTTGGCATTATTTATAGAAACACATAAACACATTTTTAACAAAGTACAAACTGTAAATATTTCAAATTTATTAAAATTAAAAACAATGACCCCTTGAACATTAAAAAATCAACAAATAAACAAACAACACACAAGATGGTAGCCTGCAACTGTTGTTTTATACACCACTGGCGTCTGTAAAAACAATATGATTAGTTTCACAATTTAATATGTGTATTAAACACTTTGTACAATGTGTTATTCGTAACATTTTCATAACGGTTTAGCTGTTTCACTAATTATAGAGAAGGGTAAACCATACGTACCATAGCAGGACATTCCGTCACCAACCAAACCTGGAGGACATTTACCACACAGGGAACCACTGGAAACGTTGAAGCACGTCACTCCTGGAAAACAGCTCATATTGCTACAGTTCTGCATCCGTGTCTCACAGAATCGGCCATCTGATGACTTGTCACAAACGCATGGTACCGAGGAGTATGTCGCTGCTGTGTAAAGACATATTATATTTGTATAAATTGACTTAACCAATTGTTTGAATGTCATATATGAGAAGCAAGTGCAATTAATAGGATCTATGCTCCTTCATTTAAAATATGTTTGGTCCTACAGCAAATCTAAATTACATTTTGTTGTATAAATTATTTGAAATGAATGCGTGCGTTGAAAAGGTACTTAGTAAAAAGTCTCCCCGTGCTACGAATCAATAGTGTTATTTGTACTGGTCCTTTAGGAACAACAAGCCCAATATAGGTGTTTTGAAGTAGAATACACCGTAAGCCAGGTCCTATAGGGCGTGAGAGGTGTTGCTTCTTATATTACCTCTCATGAACAGACTCAATAAAACCGAGTATGCTACTTTATTCTCTTAGTTGTGTTTGTTGCTTGAAAAGGATCACCTTTATCAGTATTTATTGCTGTGTAATGTAAGAATGTTTTGTTTTATTTAAGTATCTTCAGCCAGAAATAATGGATCTCAAATTTCGGCCTGGCCTTTATCAGTATTTATTAACATTCACACTATCATTCGTTTAGTGCAGTGTGGCGGCTGTAAAATATCTCCCCTTGCTACGAATCAGTAGTGTTACTTTTACTGGTCCTTTAGGACCAACGAGCCCAATATAGGTGACTTTGAAGTAGAATACGAATAAAAAAGTAACTTTTAGCTTGGAAACGTCCAGTTCGGAATGGCCCTTGAAACTTTATTCATATAGGTCAACATAGTAAAAATACACTGTGTAGTCAGACATTAAGCCGGTGCTAGGGGGCGTGAGAGGTGTTGCTACTTATATTACCTCTCATAAACAGACTCAATAAAACCGAGTCTGCTACTTTATTCTCTTAGTTGTGTTTGTTGCTTCCAAAGGATCACCTTTATCAGTATTTATTGCTGTGTAATGTAAGAATGTTTTGTTTTTTTAAGTATCTTCAGCCAGATATAATGGATCTCAAATTTCGGCCTGGACCATTATAGTAGACATTTGCAGGGGCATTATTCAAACACTTGTTTATAAACAGTATAGCTGGTTTACAACAGTGTTTCAAAATTGCAGTTTATTGTAGAAGAAATAAGATAACCAAATCGTTATCAGTCTATTTTATACTGGATTTGTGTATATATTACTCCCTTTTTATGCGTTATAATGTTGGAAAAGGTCTTACTACTGCCTGTCTGAATGAAGTCAAAACCACACTGGATCTCGTGTTGACATCCACACAGATTAATCGTTGGTGAGTAGCTTTGCGACACATTCCAATTGTTCGTAAACATGAAATTCAGATGCACATCTTCAGCTAGGTATGTCCTGCTCAATCGCCAAGTAAAGATTTTGGAGATGGCATCTAGATGAATACAGTAAATTATATTTAACATGTTAAACTAATATATCACATGTATGTTTTATTTACGCATAAACGGACTTTTGACAGTAGAAAACTACTGTGAATTTCGGGGTACCCATACGTTGAATATGAATCGAGGTTTTCTTTTATTACTTTCTATATGTTTTCATACCTGACATGATTGAATAGAATGAAAACGGACTCTCCTGAATTTGTTTTCAATCTTCGCGTAGCCGTCCTCTAAGATTCGCAAAGCCAAAAAATAATTTTGAACCCCCATGATTACATGATATTTTATTGACAGCCGAAAACCAAAATGGCGACGGCGGAACATTCCATTTTTCTAGGGTAGGGTGACTTAAAAAATCAGTTGACCAACAGTGGTGTAAATAACAAAATATAAACGCAGTATACTATTTACCTACCTTTTATTTGCTAGATTTAATGGTTTCCATTTCAAAATAAAGGATAAGTATGATTGATTGCCGGAGGTGCTGAACATTGAACAACAACACCACCCTGCATAAACTACGTTTTACTTGGTACATTCGAACCCTAGAAACAGAAATGCGCAGACGACAGTTTCTAAAAATAAGGCCGCCATGTTGTTTTAATTTTTACAATGTAAACAATGGTGTCAAAATGAATTTTAGGCTTTGTGAAGCATACCGGATGGCTATGGCAAGATTGTAAACAGATCCAGGAGCGTCTGTTTTCATTCTACCTAACCATATCATGTATGAAAACATATAATAAGTAATAAAAAAAAAATCGATTCATATTTGACGCACAGGCACCCTGAAATGCACAGTAGACTGTCCTTAGAAGCTTGCAAAGGCTATACTTTAAATTTTTAACTGAAGCCAAGTTCCACCACTGAAAGAATGCTTGTATAGCGTTTTACGTCATTTTCAACACACGTAAGGTTATATATGATGGTCGATTTTTTTTGTGTGTGGTAGTGTCAGATCACCCACTTTTCCTGGGTAGCACCAGTACTGTACACCTCCCGCCCTCCAAAAGCGTCCACACTTCCTCACTTTCAAGTCTGAATGAATGTTTTTCATGCATAAACAAACACATTATTTAAGTGTACCGTGTGACAAGTCATCGTTTTGAACATCATCAGAAGCAATGTACATGTTTCCTGGTTAGAAGATAAGCAATTTTCATCAGTTATCGGCAGTAAACAAACTTTCTCCTACATCTTTGCACTTAACCTGATAATGGAACAGTTATGATGGTTATCCAAGAAATGTTAAATCAGTGTTCAGAGTTATCCTTTTGTAACAACTATACCTTTTATATGACTGATTGGTAACAATGTGTGAATTTGGACCAGATTAAGGAAGACTGTAAACAACCATCGTCTTACCTAAGGTGTAATCCTCTGTTCTTATATTCGTATCAATCAAGATGTTGATATCATAAGCCAACAAGCGGCTATCCAGTAGACGTTCTGCGAAATTAATCTGCAGCATGGTGTTCCCGGGTATGAAGATGTTGTAACTTTTAGGGAGTCCGGTGGTTGAGACAGGTTTGTTGTCTTCATAAAATTAGGCAAATATGGCAGTTATGGTTGATGATACTATTTGTCCTTTTGAAAGTAAGTAACACTGTAATCTTAATCTATGTTCTCGTTAAAAAGAAAATTTATATTGCATCCTATAAAGGAAATCAAATATCGACAAGCCTACCATATAACGCGTATTTACCTTTTAGAATACACAACCGATATGAATTAATTAAGCTCACATTTTGAAAAACATACGCATAATTTTAAATACATATATAATGTGTTAAACAGCGTTCAATTACTACACTAAACTATTGTGACAAATATTTCTATTCGGAATATGAACAGGATAAACATGAATATAAAACATACCTTTAACAGACACAGAATGGTGTCCAATTGACCGCCTGAACCTTGCAGGTGCTACATCGTCATCTGGCGACCATTGCGAGCAGTCATCCGATGGATTTACGTCATAATACATGTAGCAAAGATGTCTGTCACCACCACAACATCTCCAAAAATAGGACGCGATATTGTGCAGTGTATCGTCTTGGAATGTGGCAAAACCTCCATCTGGGGCACCCTTCTTCAAGGCACCATATCTTTAAGTGTATCACTCTTGGTTAAAAACGTGTACCCATCGGACACGAAGGCCACATTTAAGTGTTATAAGTTGCTTAGAATATGGAGTTACAAACTGTTTAAATCTAAAAAAATAAAAGTCATCGAAGATACTTATATTACAGTTTACCATGTACTGGATTCCTAAATTACATAAAAAATCCGTATAAGGTCCGCTTTATTTCTAATTCTTGTGCCTGCACCACAACAAACATCTCCAAACTTTTAATTTCTTGTCTTACTGCCGTTAAAGATCACGTTAAACTATATTGTGAGAAAACTTATGAAAACTCTGGGATTAATTTATTTTGGTCTATAAAATATTCAGGAGACGCTCTTGATAAAATTTTCAATAAAGGTCAAGTTTCATCAATAAGTACTTCTCTACACTATATGCAACCTTACCACATCATCTTATTAAAGACAAGCTAATTTCTCTTATTCAAAAAAACATTCGCTAGAGAAAATATTACATTTTTGGCATGTAATAATATTAAAGCGTTTTTCACTAATGACAGTTTAGACAATTATAATATGAAGTTTGTGAAGCACTCATCTTCCTATTAGATAATATTTTCGTCAGGTATGGTACCACCGTTTATAGACAAATTGATGGTATCCCTATGGGTACGAACTGTGCACCACTTGTCGCAGATTTGTTTTTATTTTGCTATGAAAGGGATTTCATGTTGAGTCTTTCACCAGATACCAAGGCAGATGTTATTGAAGCTTTTAATGACACCTCTCGGTATCTGGATGACATACTGAACATTGACAACCCTTTCTTTCCAACTATGGTTCATAATATTTATCCTAAAGAACTTCAGCTTAATAAAGCTAATGTATCTAATAATAACGCTTCTTTTCTTGATTTAGATCTCTCGATTGAAAATGGTAAAATAATTAGCAAAATCTATGACAAGAGAGATGATTTTAATTTTGACATTGTTAATTACCCCCACTTGGATGGTGATGTTCCCCGAGCAACTTCTTATGGGGTGTATGTGTCTCAACTTATTCGTTTTTCAAGAGCTTGTACTCGAGTTGAGGACTTTAATATTCGTAATCTTTGTATAATTAAAAAGCTACTCAACCAGGGTTACCGTTACCTTAAACTTCGTAAAACCTTTGCACAATTTTATTATCGTAACCCTGATCTTCTTTCCAAATATAAAAGTAATTTAAGGACTCTTCTGCGACAAGGACTATCACAACCTGACTTCTATGGTGATGTGATTTATAAACTTCGTAAGATTCATGGTCATGATCACTTTCATACCTATCTTTGTTAAACTTGTTAAACAGTTTATCAAAAGAGGTTATGACCCTATCATTTTGCAACGTACTGCATGCTTGGTGGTGGACCCTTTTACAGTTCGCCACTATGCTTTCCTCTTTAATTGTACGATGACCGGACAGGATGTGGACCCTATGATGACGCCTACCTAGAGCCCATTGGGACGGTGGCGTTTGATGTTTGTCTATAATCTTTCCTGTCGTGCCCTTAATGGTTTATTCTCTTGTTGCTCTGGCTTCTGCCAAGTCATTGAGTACATTCATTGTGGCTTTCAAGGCTATTGTTTTGTTTTGTATTATATTTACACGAGCATATTTGTGTTTTACTTTTATTGCCTATTGATGCTGCCTTGTTGGTTAGAGATTAAATCATGGCGGGGATTTCTTTATTTACACTGTCCTGTTTTAATGGGTTGACAGCAGGGTAAGTGTGAGGTTTGGTGCACCCTAGAACCGGTTTAAACCCCCAGTGGCCTACTTTGCCACTGACCGTTCCAAAGCGGTAGCCCTATTGTCAACCCTTTTGTGTTTGTGATGTCGTTTGCATTTTGTATTACTTTTGCCTTTCTGTTTGTCTGTTTGCGTGTTTGTTTTTGTGTTTTGTGGTTGACTGTCGTCCTTGAATGCTGCTTTCCCTGTCCGATATTTTTATCCTTCTTTATGTAGACATTTATAAGCATATGTTAAGTTTGTATGCCATATGGCTGTTTGTGTGAGAAATGAACTAATGAACAAAGTATGTCAAAGTAGGTAAAGGTCATTTACATTGACGGTTTATGATTTAAACATGTTGCTGCAGTCATATAAAATATAGCTAAAATTAATAAATCATGGGCAGTAACTCTAGTTGTATTATCCCAATGTTGTCGAATTTAGTTCCAAATGGAGTTTTTATTAATATCAACAATCTGGCCAAGTTTATTTCGTGAAGATCGGATGAAAGTTGAAGATGGTGGAGTGTGTACTAAACAAAAGATGATATATTTAAATAAATCAAGGACTTACATCTGCTAGTTTTTAAATGAGTACAGGCTTAAGTAATAGTAACATGCTGAACAATATTGGTAAAGATGACAATAATGAAGAATAAAGGAGCTAGTAATAGCTTCATATAGATATATACATCCACTGTGACGATTTCATGGGCATCGTACAGTTTTTCGACTTACCCGTAACAACAGCGCTGCTTCACGTCGTAATTATTGAAGAACCACGCCTCATAACACGTGATCGGATACCCTGGGTACATATATATAGGGTCGACCACGTGATAGCTGTAGTCTAACTTCATAATGACTTCACTGCACGGGCACGGGTAAGCGTAAGTCAACTGCTCTTTGACCCACGTCTTGGCCGGACCGTTCTCATGGAAGTTCTCGCAAATCGACTCATTTAAGAGTTGTTCTGTTACTTCGGTCACGTTATAGAACCATCTTCCATTCAACTCTGATAGAAACAAAGTAAATACGGAACAAGCATGTTAAAAACAACGTATCTGTACCTGAGTCAGGCCACATAGGAACAACGTAAATTTATGTTTAAAACTGTTCAAGATAGACCTTTAGGAATTGTACGCGATCTTTAACAACCCACGTGCAAAATGTTAAATACACTAGAACCAGATAGATATAAGATAATTACTTGTCACGTGATAAATCTGACTCTCTTTTTTTTTTTGATAGTCTTTATTGATATAGGTTAAACGACCGAAAATAGTTTTCTATTAAAAGAGTTCTATTTTTTTTAAAGCCTATATAGTGAAATTCCGTTATATTTGGTTGTAATTGTATTCTGGGCGTTTTATTGACATTTTTCGTCATCAAATATCATTCACGAATTTGTATACAGAAAAACATTCACGTGTGAACGTAAATAGCAGACTGTGGACGTGTTTTATACTTTTGCCTCCGAACTGGGTTAGAAATGTAGTCAAACATAACGGACAACTTTCCGGTCTCAGGCCGGAAATAATGAATGTTTATTCATACTTTTGGTCTGATAATGCCTTTAATATGTCAAACAACAAATACCATCATTATTTATATTATTTACTTGGTGTTATATTCGTTCCGTTGCTCAACATGGTAAAGTTATCCTTGTCTCCGATAATGTGTCCAGTAAAGTCTTTATTGCTAAACCCAGATGCCATGTGCCTGTGTTGACCCGGTTTGATGGTCCATTGCTCTTGGTCGAAGTTAAAGAGAAGGTAGGAGTAGATACCATCCGTGATCAGAACTGCTTGCATTGTCGCATTCTGAGAAATAAAGGTTTGAAACAAACGCTGTTATTAATTATGCAGTTTTTCGTCAGTTAATATCAATGCAAATAATATGAAAAAGGCACAGCCTAAACGGGGATTTATCCAGCTTCAATAATAAACTTAATGATGTTGGCTTGGCAAGTTTTGACATTTTCAAGTCTAAGAATTTTATTTTTTAAATCATATATTTATATTTGACAACAGAATTGTTTCATTTTTTACATGCTTAATAGATATGGATATAATGTAATTGTTTTGGAAGAAATGTCATAGGACCTTGTCATATACAAGTTTTGAAAAATGTTGAGCATTATAACATACATTTTTTATCTTGAATTATATTTTTATAAAACGAAGGGTGGGGTGCGGTCCATATATGTTTGCTTTTTAAAGTAAAAAGACGAACGAGGATTACAATTGTTTGTGAATGTTTTGAAAGATATGTATACATGTAATCGAAAATTAATCTTTGTTTTTTTTCAATAAATTTAATGGTAATGTTATGAAGAAAATAAAGTGAAAATGTTCAGTGACTCTATTTCCCCCCTTTTTAGTGAAATTTTGGAGTTAGAAATGTATGTCATCTTCAAAGACGTCTAGTGGGGAAAAAAAGTGTGATGACCTACCTTGTATCTAAATGATATTATTAAGAAGTTTTAAGTATCAATTGAATACAAATATCAGCACTACGTCCTTTCTAAGCCAACCTTCTTAAAATATCAAACTGTATAATTGAGGATATTGCACTAATTTTCCTTTTTACATAAAAAAAAGGACAGAGATTCACATGCACGTGTTCTGGGATAAAAAATAAAAGTTCCTGATTTCAGCTAACTTCAGAATCAATCGAGATGTTGCGAAGGTGCATGCAAGTACATTGTTAACAGTGTTAACATTGGTAACCATTGTTAACAGTGTTAACATTGGTAACAGACATAAAGAAAAGCCACGTGCACATGGTTTTAGTTTTAGTTTTTTTAACTTTATTGTGTACGAATTTTTTTTTCTAATACACCCATACCAACGTCTAGTTTGTAATTATCTCAGATAAGTATATGCGCTTGACCTGAGAAAGATTGGTTGACATCGTACAATGATGTATTAGATAGAATTTCTAAGAACACGCTGGGATTTTGTTAAGTATTTTAGTACTTTGAATTATTGCAGCTTTCGATGTTCCTAATTTTAAAATATGCCAACTAAAATTATTTCGGCATCATATTTTATTAGCATTACCACCTCAAACATCACCACAAATGCTCTTGCAAAACACATTTTAACGCAAGTGATGTACCGATTAATCGATTGTAACCCATCATCGGTTAGTCAGGCACCCGATTATTATGGTCGATTATAAATCGATCATCGGTTAAATGTAAAAGTGCACTTTAATTAACATTCAAAATAGAAATAAAGCACAACGTTATAATGTGACATAAAAAATAAGGTTGTAATTTATTCGATAAATCTGAACTAAAACTCTCTGCGTTTGATTTCATTACAAAATGTTGCGTTTTACTGAAACAAATAATAATATATTATTAAACTTGTTTGCCAGGTTTGCATGTGAAAAGCCTTATCATAAAAGTGCTTCGGTTGTAGAATATGTATTTTTTAACTAATTTTCTAATTATAAACTGTGTTTTCAATTCTTATTTAGCTAAAAGAAAATATAGTAATATATAATGTACATGTATTGTCAAAATTATTCATGGAAATGCTGGAAACTGGAGCCATTAGGGTGTTTTGTTCTCGGTTTATCATGACTAAACTAAATCAAAGACCAACATTCACTTTAGAAGATTCCGTCAATTAATTTTCTTTTTTTCTTCATTTTATTCCTTAAAGAGGCTCTACCTATATATGTTTGTCCACCAATTGATATAAACTTTACTTAATTATAAAGAGGACTATGAAAAAGGTAAATGGCAATAATTTCACCCAATGTAATATGCGTTTTGCTGGGGAAAAACAGGATTGAAAAGATCGGATTTTTGAAATTGTATTCGTAATTGTTTTAGACAAGCCGATTAAGGAGATTTTCCGATCTTATTCGTTTACAATCGGAACCCTCGTCTGATTAGCGAAGAGTTCCGATCGATTCGTTTGCTATCGGAACAGCGCCGAATAGTTAGTAATCGCATTGCGCATGTCCGAGAAAATCGTAAAAACTCGTAGTTCTCCGGCAGGAATAAACGGCTGTGCAGCATTTTATTCACGATATTGTTTTGATCATAATTAATAATTTACAGAACTGGAATACGAATCATGTTTCTTCTTAGAATACTCATAAAATAGCTTTGTATAGATATAAATGCAGTAATATTGAGTATTTAATATTTCACATTAAAAATCGCGTAGATATAGGTAGTGCCTCTTTAAAAAAAGTTTTGAATTAATTATTATAAAATAAAATAATATTTGGATATACTGCATGACAGGCGACCGTACTTACCACTACGCCACAGTGACAATTACATGCCGTCATCATTAACTAGTATATAATTTAATGCGTTTTCTTTTTCCACGACTCGTAATACCAGGGAGTAAGTATACTTACGCAAGACCTGAGTAGTAGAGTAATAGAGTTTTTTTAAAACCCAAATCCATTGAAAAAAATCTGTTTAGTCGTATTTATCGATTAATAGTAACTGGCGAGACAATTGGCCAATATTGATTCATCCTCTCCAATTGCGGAAATTAACGAAGATTTCCGATGTCTTTGATCGTACATAGTCGGCCAATTCCGTCATTCTTCGGTTATAGCGAGATGTCACGAATGACACCCAGACAAGGCAATCGGAACTGCCTCGTCGGATTCCGTCACTCGGGATTCCGACTCGGAGAGTACTCGACGCCATTTTGAACTATGTTCAAGAAACGACAACTCTGCAGTAGCGACCTCTTCAATTATAAGATAAACAAAATGGCGACTGCTGTCAAGTTCCGAACATGCGGTACATATTTATTTGTTTTATCAGGGAGTATTCATAGAGATTCCTGATATAATAATGTATTCATACTAAGGTAAACAATGTGGTGATTCCCGTTAAACGTAGGCGCTTCTTAATGTATAAGAGTTTCACCTCTTCTTCATCTAAAACTAAATAAAGTGCGAGCACATGCCATGGCCCATGGGCATCATGATCATGGTATCAATGATCTGATCATACGCCCCACCAATATATACAGGGCAGAGTAGAGCAGGGGTGTCATTACCTTTATAAGTAAGCGGCACCCAGAGCAGAATAGCCGGTTATTTTTATTGATACTTGTATAAAACACTAGTAAAAGTATTCATAGTAGCCAGGTAGACCTTTCAAAGTAGCAGGGAGAAATCCCCGCCTCTTAATGACACCCTGGTAGAGTCGTCATTTGAGGAGTGGAGACTTGCTTTAGTGGCACTGGGATATGGGAAAACGAAACTCGCAATAAAGGGAACACTGCCTGGAACAACAAGGAACACCACTAGGAACACCCCCACCCGTGATTAATAGAACCCAGATAGTTAGAACTTAGAATATATCTGTGAAAATTCCTTAAACAGGTCTTAACATTATATTGATATATTTAAATACATAGATTTAAAACTAAAAATAAAAAAGTAGAAGTTATTTATACATGTGGATTACCGTAACCTAGAAAGTGACAGTGAAGTTATTAATAATATGTGTGGATTAACACTGAAAGTCAGTGACGGTGAAATCATTTGTACAGACGGAATTACGCTGAAAGAGACAGTGACATGGTTTATCACTGCGACTTGATACTAAAACTTAAAAGGGATGTTGAAATTGTTTATTTAGTGGGATTTAAACAAAAAGAGACAGTGAAATTATTTATACGTATGGATTTATCCGGAAATTGACAGTGAAAATTTTAAACATGCAGATTTACGCTAAAAGCGACAGTGACGTTGTTATGTGGATTTACACTGAAGGATCAGCAACATCATTTTATATATGTGGATTTTTTTATATATTTTAGGAACATAACCCATACCGTCGCAAGCATGGTTTTTTTAAAATTGAGAAAAAATGCAGTAAAACATTCATTTCATAATTCTATCTAGTAACTAATGTCAACCCATGCATTTAAAAGCATTCTTATATTTTTCTTTTTCATTTTTTTCTTTCTATTGACTATTTTTTTCTAAAATTGATAAGTGAAGTTACTATATATGCAAATTTATCCTGAAATTAACAGAGAAGTCCCTGAATTCACCTGAAATTAACACTGAAGTTACTATATATGCAAATTTTTACTCTGAAATTAACACTGAAGTTAATATATATATATGCGGCAAATTTACCCTGGAAATATTAAACAGTGAAGTTAATATATGCAAATTCAACCTGAAATTAACAGTGAAGTTACTATATGTGGATTTACACTGGAAGAGACGGTGACATCATTTATATGTTCATTTACGCTGAAAGAAACGGTGACGTCATTTATATACGTGGATTTACGCTGAAAGAGACAGTAATGTCATTTATTACGTGGATTTAAGCCGAAAGAGACGGTGACGTCATTTATATACGTGGATTTACGCTGAAGAGGCTGTGACATCATTTATATACGTGGATTTACGCTGAAAGAGACCGTGATGGTTTATATATACTATATGCACCAAATTAATTCTGTTGAAATTGTACAAAACAAATGAACGGGACAGTCACTAATTTTTTTTAATGCTGCCTACAGTCTACAGATACATCGTATGATACGTATCTAGTAGAAGGTTGCAAGCCCTTGTTAAAGCAGAGGAAATTATTTTAGTATTTATAGCAACAGGTTACACATTTTATATAACCATACCTAGAAGTTAATGGGCCCAAAAAAATTAAGAAAGGTTACATCTGAATCGGGGAGCAGTGCCCTAAATGTTTAATGTGCTGAGAAGGTTGATTCTGATTTACTGCATCCGTGGCTTGGATGGTTTGAAACCTCGCCTCTCTCACTGCGGGTTGGAATAAATAAAAAAGCGTGTCCTTTCAGATGGGCAGAAGGTATACACTAGTAGTGACTACTATTTCTACCCAGGAAAAAGTGGTGTGCCCCCACCATGGATGATATCAATGATCATATATGGCCTAACATGTGCTAAAAATTACGTAAATCATTCAAACAACCAGCCAACCGATTTACTGAACCACCAGGTTCGTGTTGATGACCCTCATCTTATGGATGTTGCCAGCTATCTGTCAGATCCATCAGCCAACCCACATCTAAATCATTTCATGCTTAAATGTTATATTAATTGCATATATAAAATTATGTATTTAGGCACATATTTATATTTGCTTTATATTATAAGCACAACATATAGGCGTCAGGGTTGTCATTAGAAGCCAATTGCCGATCAAAATTATCGGTTAAAATGGTGTAATCATCAGTAAGTTTTGCCTTAACTTGTATTTGCAATATGTGACACTGACTTCGCTGATCCCTCGTCGAATTGTTTGTAATTCAAGTTTAATCTAGTTTAACTACTTTGCTGTGAAATTAGAAACTTCAGTTTAATTTTTTAGTTCATTAAATTTTGCTCTTAGTAAAAACATGTACCACTTCTATGGTGTAATCGGTAAACACGTCTACCCTTTTAGGGTAGAAGACCCAGGTTCAATTCCTGGTGGGAGTAAAAATTTGTTTTGAAAAAGAGCTGGATTAAGCATTTCTTTAAGTATTTCTAAATTTTGAATTTAATTCAATGTAATCAAATTCAATTTAAACAATTGAATATCATAAGTTACAGCAATGTCTGGAAACGACCATGAGGGAAAGAAGCTATTACAAGACAATGGCCCATTTAGCAATAAAATCTTTCATGAGGCCCTCTTTTCGTCTTTGAAAGCCATTTCCCTCTTTTGGTTTTGCAATAATGAGCCTCTTATAAAATATTTTACCTTATATTGTAATGCATTGAATGCTCTTAGAAGACAGTGGCCCAGTTAGTAAAATTATCTTCCCTGAGACCCTCTTTTCATTTCATCATCTTTAAGGCCCGGCCCCTATTATATTACCCTTTGGTCTTAAAATGAAAAACAATGTTATTTTGCTACAATAATAGGTCTTTTTTAAATATGTTTACCATATATTTACAAAAATCTTCCCTGAGGCCCTCTTTTGTCCATATTCTTCTCTTTTTGCTATGACCTTTGCCCTTTAAATCTTGGTAGCCAAACAGAGACTAACGAGTGGTCGTTTTAACTACACTCTTTTCTTTCACGACTGTTATTATATTTATTACCGGTATCTCATTTTAACCGGGTGTGTCTTTAATTGAAATGTTGAAAAATAATAGCTCCGTCGTTTCACTGGACGCTTCAGAGAGCTGAGATCAATGCCAAGAATGGAAGTTTATAACAATTATGTAAATATATATCCATTTTTAGATATCATACAGACTACAGTAGCTTTTTTCAGGTTTAATCTTCATTATTGTGATCTTTATTTTTTCATATTGACTACTGTTCGCATTTAGGCAAAATTTAAATTTTTTTTAAAAAATCAAAAGAAAAAAAAAAGAGACAAAAAATGTGAAATACGGTTTACAAAATGCAAAGTCTTATTATGAAGGACTAGTGCTAGGTTATGTGGAAAAAAACAATAATAAATGTATAAACTGAATTGAAACGAATGTTGTTTATTGGCTCATCAACACAGTATAGGTTATTTAGAGCTGCCCCAGAGAGAGCGGAAGGATACATAGGAATCCGGAAACCATGCCCTACACTTTATTATCAAATAAATTCCTATGGTTCTTTAACGTGCTCGGAGGATAGACCGATACACGGTACTGCCCGGTTTACGTCCCCATCCGACGGACGAGGCTAACAAAAAGTGTCTTGGTCAAGAACACACCGACGAAACTCAGTGGCGCCACGGAGGATTGAACCCGGGGCCTCCGGTTACAAATCCGCCGCGCTACCGACTGCGCAAGCCAGGCCTAAAGAATATTCTTTGTTTCAAAACACAGTGTAAAACCCACATTGTCAATACATACAGACTTGCTTTACACAGATAATTTTAATGTTATAGTATCAAAAATAAACATTGTTTCATGCTACACTGATTTTTTCTCATATTTTGTTTTTGGAAAGAGAAAAAAACAATAACCCATACTGTGTAATAAATCTGTATATAAATCCACTATCAAAGAACAATGTTTTAGGATAGTTTTAAAGGATTAATATACACAACTTCCAAAATTATTATTTTTTCTATAAAAAAAAACAAGAAGGTTGATTAAGGAAGATCAAGATATAAGCAGGGGTATGTTATTTCTAATTAGTAAGCTTAGCTTTGCATGTCCCAGAATGAAAATATTAAGTTTATTTGCTACAGTTTGATACTGGAAAAATCAACTAAGTAAATTATCTCTATACTCCATTTCCACAGATAGCAAGGTATTGACTCTACATGGTTTCAAACTTACTCATTTTTAAGTTTTTATATGCGATTAGTTTTTCAACTTTGTACAAAGATATTTTATACGTTTTAAAAAGGTTAAGCTGTGGAATTTGACGTTGATCTTGTTTTGATAAATGTAAAGTTCTGCTTGCATGATGATTTTGCTCAAAACAGTATTAAATTTACTATTTCCAAATAAAAATATCTGTTTCTGTTAAAGTTACGAATGCTGTATTGCATTTTTCTGTAAGATAAGTTTGAAGTTTTGACCAGAATTCTTTTACTGTTCCACAGTTCCAAAACAGATGTTGGATAGTTTCAGGTGTATTTTTGCAAAAGCTGCACATATCGTTATTAATAATATTCATTTTAGATAAAAGGTAATTTGTTCCAAGTATCCTATGATTGATTCTAAATTGAACCAAGGTAACTTAGGATCTTTTGTTATTTTATAAGGTAAGGCATATACTCTTTCAAATTCAAAGTTTGGAACACTAACTACTTCATTTTTCCATTTACTTAATGCTTAGGGATATACATTATTTCTAATCATGATGTCATATATGTTTCGACAGCCTTTCTCATTTTGTAGAATTAAGGATAGTATTAGTGGACGAATAGGGTTTCCGGTTTGGCTGTTACAGGCTAGATGCACAATATTCAGGTTTGCCAAATAATTCCTGACAGCAGTTATAATACCTTCATATTCAAGAAAATTGGACTGTATATTATAGTGTTCATTCAATTCTATGTATGAATAAAGATTTCCATTTGTGTTTAAAATGTCATTGATAAAAGTTATTCCTCCTGTAAACCATATTTTGTAAAACACACTAGAGCCTCCGATTGCAATTTAAACATTTTAAAAATGTTTGATGCTTCTAGAAGCCCTTATAAAATAAAATTAATACATTTGATGTAATCATTGATCACACAGTAATAGTGTTAAATAAACTATTTTCATATTGTTTATATTAAATATATGATATCTGGAATGTTTTCACTAGATGATTATATGTATAAGATCTATATCTTGCAATAAACTAACCCTCATGTCAAAGGTGTACCCTAATGTCTGTGGATTGGAGAAAAAATATATACTTGCAGACCATATAAGCGTAATTTAACAATATATCAAGTACCATGGACGTCAGTATGGACTTCATGAGTCATATCTTTCTTTGTTTAGAGTTTTATTAATTGATTTACTGATACAATATCAAGTTCGTATATGCATGCAGCCAGGGAGTACCCTGATGCAGCTGACATATCACTCTCGACTGACAAAACGGTAAACAATCACTCCCATAATATGATATAATCATAATTACAATGTCCCTTCCTCCTTTCCCTTCAATTCAACCGTAATATTATAGTATATATTTGGAAAACTCAACAAATGCTTCCAAACTATCAGTCATTATATGAAACGAACTGTTTGGGACCGAACGAACTGTTTGGGGCCGAAACGTCTTGATTTCAACTACACATATTTGGGGATTTATTTTGTTAAAAAGTATAATTTATCGGTCATAGCAATAAAATATCAAGAAATTGATAAAAATCACTCACACATCTGCAATATTTCATCAATACAACATTATATAAAAGAGCACTATTTTGCGGAGAGCTACAATCGAAAACCGAACCAATTTCATCATTTTGCTTCCAAAAACCATTGAGCGGCACCTAGTACTCTCCGAGCCACTATTCCCGAGTACGGAAATTGGCGAAGAGTTCCGATTGCCAGACAAGGGACATCGTCGAAGAGGCCCGAAGCGAATTTACAATGCTCTTCAGCGGATATAGAGACTGGTTTCCCGTTCCTTAAGCTCGACTCTCATAAACTTGGCCGAAATCGGAAACCAAAGGGATAATCTTTTTCAAACTCATAGTATGTGGAAAAAGTTGATACCGTTAAAGGGATTTTCATCCCATAATAACATGTGAAGAAATGTTGAAACCGTTAAGAGGATTTTCAACCGTGGTGTTTCGCGCCAGGGATAAATCCCCTATAAAGTTTATTTGAAAATGTATATGTACATTACCATTGAATGGCACCTTGTTAGATTTCTTTAATCGGCTTCTCCTAGTAAAAATATGTCACTGTCGGTTGACAGGACGACAGGAACCGATTACAACAACGTATACCCTGTTCATCGTGAGAAAATAAATCTAGTATGGTACCCTTCCCCTACTGCGCTCGCTACTCTCTCTTCGTGGAGAGAAGTTCTTCCACGAAGAGAGAGTAGCGAGCGCAGTAGGGGAAGGGTACCACACTAATTGACATTTTCAAATAATGAACTGCTATTCGTGGATTGTTATACATTATTTAACATTAACATATTTTCTGTTTAATTTAATGTTCATATATTGTATTACTCTGTTCATAGTTCATGTACACCCCCGCCCACACAGTATAACTAAACAAATATACTGAAATGAAAAAGAAACGCAGGGTGCGTATTTCCGCTATATATTGTATGTTTAATATGCTACTGCTAATCGAATGGTACAGGGCGACATTAGGCCTGTCCTTTTAGAAAGAAGGTTTAAACAGCACTGAACACACCAATGGTTACCCCTTTAAGGTTTCATTATCGTCAGAATGCGCATTTGACTCAAGCAGGTGAGCAAACTTAGGCTTTAAATGTTGCAATCACTTAATATTAAATACAGTACTGAACTGGCTCAATTTTTCAAAGAGGAACTTCAGCATTTATGAATTTCTTGTTACAACGTGTACTGTGATTAAAACGTCTACAACATCACAGTTGTGTCCTTTCTCTAACTAACTGCACTTTTTTTTTTACAAAACATCTTGGGATTTCCTTGGAATATATATGGAATTAAGTGAGCAATATATGCAATATGTAGCGGAAATACGCACCCTGCGTTTCTTTTTCCTTTCAGTATATACAACCAAAATATCATGAACAAATGAGTTTTCATTTCTCGAGTATTTTCTTCCGAAAATGAGCATATACTACATACATATATCGGGTTATAGTGTTTTGAAATGATCTTTTGTTTAACTGTTCATTCACACATTATCTAATGTTATTGCGAGTCTTCACATAGAGAGGGGAATGATGATATACATCCGAGAGATGTGCCCTATTCCTATCAATTAGATTCCAGTGGTTCTTTAAACTTCTCGGAAGATAGACAACGTTACGCCGGACCACCTGGTTTACGTCAACAGCCGACCGACGAGGGTTAATTTAGGTTAATGTATTGTCTAAGAACACTGGTAAGGTTACATGTTACAACTTATAAACGCTACATTGTTTTATACTTTTCTAAAAAGCTGTAAAATGACATTGTATGCAGATGTTTTACCTCATGTAATAACATCCTATTCACTGGTAAACTTGACCGTAATGTTGCATTTTTCCACGTGACAACGATGGCGGCACGTGCTGTATAATTGTCGTTGTGTATATACTGCTTAAAGACGTTAGCGAGGTTCTTCAAGTCTTGCGATTTGGTACCACTGTCGTCGGCTGCGGAAAACACGTGAATGTAGAGGCCGCCAACTGTGACATTGGTTGTGTCAAGGTCAGTCCACAGGGGAGCAATAACAGGTGAGTTGTGACTAAACTGTGCCCATTTATCTCCAGAGTCTGGAGCGAAGCGTTCGTAAATACGCTCCAATCCGAGCGACATGAAACCGTTCATATTGACCTATAATATAGAAAATGTTCAAGACTGTTAGCACACAAATATTGTTTTAATTTAATAACGTTTTTATTTTATAACATTTTAAAAGCATTATCCATATATACATAACCTATACAACTTGTTTCTCTGACGTATAATCAATTATCATTTGGCATAAACTACATCTAAAAAAAAAAGAGTATGATAATGGACCTTTGGAAACGGCCGAGCACGACACATACGAAATATTGCAGTCTCGGTTTGATTTAGACTGTTCATGAGCGGTAGTGAAATATGCTAGCTACCACTCACGCCCTCTAGCCCCGGGTTGAGCAGAACTCAATATTCATAAAATCAACAGCACAAAATGTTAACCATCCCGAAGATGGCATGCATATGGCGGTGGACATGGAGTCATCCTTCTTTAACGTATTCCCCATGTCGTACGGCGTATGGTCCCAGTATCTAATAAAATGAAATGCCCCGAAGAGCGAAATAAACATAATGGAATTTAGTTGGGAGCAGCGGTTATAAAGCCTGCGTATTAAAAGCAGACAACATATCCTATGAGTGGTTAAACAATACCCAGAGCCTTTTATCGGCCGGAGTAGTGGAACCACCGAATCAAAAATTGAGTAAGAAAACAAAAGAAATTGAAAATGTACCACCGATAACTAACTATAAGTATCGGGCTCAGCGATCTCCAAAGATCGAATGAATAACACTTCAAAACACTGAAAATAGCATACTCCAAATTACGATGGTCATTGCTAGATGTAAAGGATCGAAATGGAATTCCCAATTAATATTGATTGCATAAAACAAATTAACTTAATTGTCTAGAGTAGAACAAGTGTTATTAAGTTACAATTGTATCTGATCGTATTAAATAGTATTCATATAATAACATAAACTCATTCGATTATAAACTCGTGTGTCACATGGCGAAAGGCGAGCAAAATTGTCAATATAATAGTTAGTCTTGATCATCTTCGACGCTTGGTTGTAAATACGAACGTCTTGACCATTTGTGTAGAAACAAATTTGAAGCCGGAAGCACGTGACCGTAATTTTTTTTTTTTTATTAAAGTGTTTTTAACCATCCGCATTTAGTTCGTCGATATAAGGATGAAATTCCCCTCTTTGCTTGTTTATTTGTTTGTTTGTATGGTGTTTTACGTCATTTTCAACACTTGTCAGGTTATATATGACCGTCGACTTTTTGTGGTGGAGGCAGACCACCCACTTTTCCTGGGTAGAACTAATACTGTACACCTCCCGATATACGTTTTATATAAACTTCTATGATTAAGAAATTACCCTGAATGATCTGTACTGTGTTCCGTAGTACGGAAACCGTACAATAGGTATGGGGTCAACCAGCTCGTTGTCATTCTTCAAAGGTTCCACTGGAGTGATTAGGTCGATGATGACTTTTTCTGTAATAAATTAATTAACAAATTTGATTTTGATTGAGACTGTACATGATCGGTAGTGAAACATGTTAGCTACAGTTCATGCCCTCTAGCCAGGGTTGAACAGAACTCAATATTTAAAATGTCAATAGTACGAAATGTTTAGCCATCCCGAATATGGTATGCTTATGACGGTGAATATGGATACCATTACCATGGCAAAATAAATGACGCTTTCTGATTGGCTGAACAATGATTGTCGTTTATTATCAGCCAATCAGAAAGCGTCATTTATTTTGTCCTTGAAATTCTTCTTCCGGCATTTTACAACACTGTCAACATTGGTTATTCTTGTGCTACATTTTGTGTTCGGTTTGTGGTTTGTGTACGCGATATCACGAGGAGACATATAGTCATATAGCAACATTAGTATTTACGCTACACGGATAAATAGTTTTAAGTGCGTGTGCTATCGACACGGAGTGAAAAACGGGTAAAATAGTAAACGTTGGCTGTAGTCCACAGATGTGGTAAACTATTCCCATATGCCTATACAGCTTGATTCAACCCTAGTCAATATATTATATAAAGGAATTTTTTTCTTTTGGATCAAGCGCTCTGAATTCCCTGTGATGTGTATGTTCGTTTGTTCAGTTCACTCGAATATTGTCTGAAGGGAACATGAAACGCGCGATTTTATTTGTTGATTTTGTTGATGCTCTCGTAAATATTGATTAAATGAAAGGTCGATCTGACGTGACCTCCAAGGCAGTGTTTTCAGATCCTATAAGCGCAGAGTATCAAAGCGTAATTAGGATATGATTTTTAAGAGATTGAGTAAAACACAGACTTCATATCCTAAGAGTGATTAAACGATACTCATAGCCTTTAAATGCTGGAGTAATGGAAATTGAAGTCAGAAAAAGAAGTATTTGAGAATGTAGCATCGATATATGTGTATAAATATCGGGCTCAGCGATATCCGAAGGTCGGAATGAATAACAGTTCCGCATGAGTATAAAGTTAAGTATACGTTTCTATTAACAAGCTTCTATTAACGCAATTGTTGTTCAACGGCCAATCAACACATTGATGAGAGACTCTCCTTACCAGGTCATTATTTTAAAAGTCCACTTTAAGGTCGGTAATGAATTGTTGTACCATACCTCTCATGTTTTTCCTTTGTTTTTGCTTTTGATATAATTGCCATTAAACTGAAGACCCGTGCGATAACTGCCGGTATATTTCAGGCGTGCTATACCTGGCAGCTTTAGCACGGTGTACCCAATGACCTTTTGTAAAAAAACATTAGAGCTATGGTACAAACACATGTGTAGTTTTCGCGTATATGCGATACTAAACTCTCGTGAACCAGTATAAATCCAATCCCGTATACACGAAACATAATGTTTTAAATATTACTTCTGTAATATGTGTTGCTTAACGGCTCATCAACTCCAATATATAATATTAGTAAGAGCCGTCTCAGAGAGCGTTAAGAATACAACAAATTTTAAGATATGCATATTCAAAGCTCAGATGCCATACAACATAAATAAAACTGTATTCTATTCCCCAAATAATATTGCGTGAACAATTATGCGTGACCAACCAGAAGTGATTAATATAAGTTAACATTGACACTTTACCGTAACAGTGCTTGTTAGGATCGCCTTTAGGGTATTTCGGTTCACAATTGCAGGTGTAACTTCCAGGGGAGTTTGTACAGTTGGCATGAACACCACATGCGGGTTTCTTGGCATTACACTCATCGATATCTGTAAAATGCACAGTAATTTAGTTTTCAAAATGTATATAGCTTTTTTGATCTGATAAACATAATTTATAAGATTAGATTTTACTTCAGCAATCTTAAATAGTATTCACTCTACGCCAAATTGTTTTGTTTTTTACATATCTGATCATATTTCAGATTACAAACTTGCAATTTTCGTTATTGTGACACATTCGAAGAAAAATGACACACCTGAAAAAAATGGTCCTATAGAAATCACAGCACCCAAACGCAATGACACCGTAGGCCCATAATGCACCACGAAGAGAAAAAAGTAAATATATAATTAAAATGACAATACACAACACAAAAAGTGGTGAAGACAGCGTTACCGACTTCGAACGTCGGCCTACTGGTTAGCTTAAATAAGTATGACTTAAGCATATGACCTACCCTTTCTACAATATGTTCCATTCCATCCGTCATTACACATGCACACATAACCGCCATATGTGTTCACACACAAGTACGTATTCTTAAATGTGTATATGCAATTGTCATTGACTGTACATTCATTGACATCTGAAACACATAGTAATTAACATAGTATAACATAGTATAACTATAAGAAAATAAGGTGAACATGTAAAGCCCAGTACACATGTTTAAGCAGCAGACTCGGTGTGATTCATTCTATTACTCGGAATCCATAGTACACTAACATAGTTAAAATTAATCTCCTTTATGTACATCGGTAAATTAGTACTTTAATGTATATCAGTAATCACATATCAGCCTGTCCTGTCCGTCCGTCCGTCCATCCACCAGCCCGTTCGCCCGCCCGTTCATTTGGAATGAAAAGAATAGATGAATCTGGTAAAACTGTACACATGAATGTTGGCATTCTTTGAGAGGATTGAATATGTACTATATGTCATTTCTGTTCATATGACGCGCTGTCGCAGTGGATAGCGATGAGAGTTTTAAAACGGGTAACATTGATAGTCGTGAGTACACTGTCTTGGGTTCAAAACCCATATGCGGTATATGCGGTATGCCTTTTCATATTTTTGTTATAAATTACTTATTATAAATTAAAGGGATTAAGTGATTTCTTTCTCGTCTGCTTATTTATTTTATAAATTTTATTATTTAATTATAATTTCATTTTCAATACAACATTGCAACAATTTTATTAAGACGAATTTTAAAGCCTCTTAGTTTTCGCCGCCTCCAATGTCAGTAAGTTAGCATCGTCGCTGTATCGAACATGACTCGGACATGACTATAAATGCGCTACAACGATATAACAAACGCGTTTGAATATACTTATCAAAGACTGCACGACATTTTAGTGCCTTATTAGACATGATCTTTTTTTAATAAAAAAATAGAAAAAACACAAAAAAACAACACAAGAGGCTCAATATTGCCTGTGGACCCTCTACTTGATAAAGGTGACTACAAAATAAACGTTAATAGACGAGTTGTGAAAGTATTCCACATACAAATGTTAAAGAATTGGTCTGAAAATGAAAGATAACGTTTATGTTAAAGGGGCCATAACTCTGTCAAAAATCATAAAACCGCTACATGGTATGAAATACGCAACTAGGCTTGGTACTGATCATCTCTGCCAAGTTTCGTTGAAATCCTGCCATATGTTCAAGAGAACTAGTTTGTACAAAGTTAGTGTATTAAAACCTTTAAGGGACCATAACTCTGCCAACATTCATTCAACTGGAACACGCAATGAAATGCGCAACTAGGCTTGGTACTGATCATCCTTGCCAAGATTTGTTAAATCCGGCGAGGGGATCAGGAGAATTAGTCGGGACAATGTTTGTGAATTAAAACCTTAAAAAGAGTCTGTGCCAAAAAGTATTCAACCAAAACACGGCAATGAAAGACGCAACTAGGTTTGGTACTCATCATCCCGTCGAAGATTCGCTGAAATCTGGCCAGGAGTTCAGAAGAGACTAGTCTGGACAAACGTTTGTGTATTAAAACCTTTAAAGGGCCATCATTCTGCCAAACATCATTCAATCGGAATACGACGATGATATGCATAACTAAGCTTGATACTGATCATCATTGTCAAGTTTCGTTGAAATCCGGCCAGGAGTTCAGGAGAACTAGTCCAGACAGGTTTGTGTATTAAGAACATTAAAGGGTCATAACTCTGCCAAACATCATTCAATCGAAGTACGCCGACAATATGCACAACCAGACCTGGAACAGATCATCTCTTAGAAAGCTCCTTTTAAATCCGGCCATGGGTTCAGGAGAACTAGTTCAGACAAAGTTTGTGTATGGCAACCTTAAAAGAGCCATAACTCCGCCAAAATTATTCAACCGGAACACGGTGACGATATGTACAATTAGGCTTGGTACTGATCATCCCTTCAAAGTTTCATTGAAATCCGTCCAAATAAAGGCTATTTCGTCTTAACTAGTCTAAATAAGGCATTTTTTAACTAACTCAAAGGCCATAACTCCCGTGTTACTAATCCGATTTGGTTTTCGACCTTGTCCAAGAATTCATTTATAGTAACAATCGGGTAAAGTTTGGTAAAGATCCGATGAAAAATGAAGAACCTATCGTGTTAACAAGTCCAAATTATGGCATATTTCAGAAAATCAAGGGTCATAACTCCGGAATAAATGGTCCAATCTGGCGGATTTTCGAACTTTTCCGAAGTTTTATTGTTATTAACAATCTGGAATGATTTGGTAACGATCGGGTGAAAGATAAAGGCCCAATCGTCTTAACGAGGCAAAATATAGCATTTTTAAATAAATCAAGGGTCATAACTCCGCTGTTACTAGGAAGATCTGGCTGGTTTACAAACTTGTCTAAGCTTTCATTGATAGTAACAATCTGGTAAAGTTTGGTAAAGATCGAATGAAAAATGAAGGCCCTATCGTCTTAACGAGGCACAATAAAGCATTTTTAACTAAATCAAGGGTCATACCTCCGTTGTTAATGGTCCGACTTCTCTGGTTTTCAAAGTTGTCCGAGCTTTTATCAACAATAACAATCTGGTAAAGTTTGGTAAAGATCAGATGAAAAATGAAGACCCTATCGTCTTAACGAAGCAACATATAGCATTTTAACTTAATCAAAGGCCATAACTCCAGGGAAAATGGTTTGATCAATCTGGTAAAGTTTGGAAAAATGAAGGCCCTATCGTCTTAACGAGGTAAAAGTTAACGGACGGACGGCGGACGACAAACGACGGACGACCGGATAACTCGCCATCCCATAAGCTCTGCTGGCCGTTGGTCAGTAGAGCTAAAAACAAAAAACGAAAAAAAAAAATCAACATAAAAAACAACACAACAACAACAACAAAAAAAAAAAACAGAAACGATAGTTGGACACGAACCCACGACCTTTCCGGTAATTTCTTAGATTCATCTATTTAGCTATCACGACCACTGAACCACAGTATATAATTAAATTAATATAGGCAAGCAAAGCGCATACCTTTGAAACGGACACCCCTAACAAATGAACTTACCAAAAATCAGTATGCGGTCACGGCTCAAAACACAATATCCATTTATAATTAAACTACCATCATGAACATATGTATTAAAGAAACACCTTGCATATGTGTAAATAAGAGGCATGTGAAAATAGATAGTATACTGCAAATATGTAATTAATTAATATTCTCCACATCTGCAATTAAAACCTATTATGCAAGTATGTCAGAAAGTACAATCATGTATATACGTATACGAAACACCATCATGCACATCTGTAACTAGGTACCGTATGTTATAAGGTATAAACCTGCAAATATGTCGCCTCGGTTGACATTATTTTCCTCAGCTTGACAATATCCACTGTCACCCTCACTGGGATGCACTATTTATATATTGTTATATAGTTAGGAAAACAATATCAAGCAACATGAATGCATAGCTAAGGTTGTGGTCACCAGGGTTACTGGATAATACTACGGTTAGGGATTGAGATTTGGTTACCAGTAGGGACAAATGTTGGGGTATATTATTATTATTTCTGTGGATTATTCTAGTTATTATAGAGGCTATCGCGGGGCAATGTGGAGGTTGTAAACCACTCTATGCCCAAGCTGAAAGTCATTTCTTTGGTGGAAGATTTAAGGCACGTGTTGTTTTCCAAGTCCACGGTTGGGAATAACAAAACGCAATGGGGTAGTTGGCGCTCACCGTTGACACTCCGAGCTCATAGCCTGGACTGTCGGGAAACTAGCTGTTACCCGCAAAATGAGACCACATGACCTGTCACAGACATCATGTGACGTCCCGCTTGGAAGAAGGGACGCTATACGGGCTGGACGTGCTTGAAAAATGCGGACAGACAACAGGACAGAATATTAGTACAAGTAACCTTGTAGTATCGACATATGAACAGGTAGGAAACACTTCAGCCATTAGCTAAACTATTGATGTATAATTTGAGTGGCGTATTTGTGATTTACAACACAGATGAAGATTTTATCACGCTCTAATGTAAATAAAATATAGCTTGAGCAATCGGCTAAACGACATTGTAAAACATTGATGATATCTTTGATTTTGAATGCAAACTTCTTTTGGCGGGAATCTAAGACGCCCTATGCTAGTATGACGGAACCAATAGCTTCTCGATACATTCGAGATATGCTGCAAAGACGTGATAAAGATGTTGCGAATAACAAACGGTTGAAAGTAAGATTTGCAGATTATATCAAGGCTACCTATGATCCCGAGGTATGATATCACTGACCGACTATATACGATTGGGAGACCAACGGTATACTCGGGACAAACTGAAATCATGAATACCATTACTTTGATCATTGGAAAACAGTTATAAAGTAAAGTATGATATCATTTTATGGTAAAGATGCATATTTCATTGTAATATTAAACACTTTTCCCCGCATCATTTATTAACAGCAGTAGTTTGTTACGTCTCTGAGAATATACGTTTTCTCTTGAGCCCTGGTTCGCTTTACTTTCGTGCAGACATTTTAAGCTTGCGTAACACCTTGCTTCGTTTTAAGACATGTATAAACAACTATAGGGCTCAATCTAAAATATAGTATGAGTAGTATAGAAACTGAGAGTATAGGCGCAATTTCCCACCTCGCGACAAACAATCAATAGTTTTCAAGTTGTCTCCTGTTGGCTTTAACACACAAACATTTGCAAACATCAAAAAATGACGATGCCATGCTTGCTGCCAGACCCCACACAACTACACAACACTGCTTGATTATCCTTCGCCTAGGAAGAACTTTACCAAAACCCTCAGTTTCTATCAATTTTGTAAATAACTAAAACATTTGCAACTCATTAAACAAAGTCTTAACCATCGCTTTGCATATCATTTTTTACCATGCAGTATTTTACTTGTATGCTAAGGTAACTTGCCCATTATCTAGTATGTACTGTTTATCATCATAAGCTGATAAACTTTTTATTACATAGCTGCTTATATTATGCTTTTGTGATCTAATGACTTTCATCTCATGGTGAGCTTCTGCTGCCGTAAACAAAATCTTTTTATAATCATCATGTGCTATCTGTTTTTTAACAACACACTTTTTAACACCCTTACATTTCTTTGTACTAACCTTATTGTCTAACATATACGAATATAGTTTACTCCGTAGTCCGACAAATTCAACAATGGGTATTCCACAAGTTTCATCTTTTATCTTGCCAATAACCTTTTTATTATCATTAAAATGAAACTTGCTTTTTGGATCATAATCACAATTATCAAAAAGTTCTTTATCCTTGTAAAAGTCTGCATACACATCTTTTGTTTTTATTTCATAGCATAAGGAATCGGTATCGGTAAATAATAATTTAGCTTTTTTATCATATTTATTTTTAATGTAGTTGTAATGGAAATCATACATCAAATATTTTGACAAGTCTAAAATACACATACCAACATAGACAGGGCGATTTAAAACTAATCGTTCCTTTATTCTGTTTATAACAAATACATTTTTATTAAACATTTTACAAGAAACAAATGAAGGTCTTGCCGCATATTTTAAGAGACCTCCTCGTCGTGAGTCAATTTAATATTAATTCTTTTTCTCAAATTTTCCATAGTTTTACCAAAAACTGAATTGTTCATCAGTTTGAAGAAATCCTTTTCAAAAGCATTTTTACCGGCTGTTCTCTTAGCAGTTTTAACGTCTATGTACGTCTTTAACCACTGTGATTCGTCGAACTGTAGTATCCGACGTATTTTTGTTACCTTTAATCCAAGCTGTTTATACAATTCTAAGTTTCTAAAATGCACGACATACTTTTCTTTATTTTTCAACGTCGTAACACGTTTGTTAACTTTACTAGATCCTAAATTAAACTTTTGTTTTAAATTTTTACAATAGTCTGACAACCACCCATCATTGATATTTAAACTTTCCGGGCGAGAGGATAATCATTATGCGAGTCATGCAGTTTCTCAGGATACTTGATATCACACTCAACAATGTAATTTTATTTTCCTTTTTCAAACTTGTCAACCCACTTGAAGTTGCCAGTAGGTAACGGTTGACACATAGCCCACCCATACAAGTTATTAGCATCAAGATATATTATGTACTTGCTTTCTTTTTTCTTGTCATAGTTTTTCATATATTTATTATTAGCCTGTGAATATCTGTTTGCGATATAACTCGTACCGCCTCTTAATCCTTTTTCCACAAACAAATATTGATCACTATCAGTTATTAAATCAAGTTGGATACCAGTCATCTTGAGGCATGCATCCCAAGCTAAACCAGGACTACTGAAGTAATGACAAGGATCTAATTGGTAATACTCGATACACATTTTTCTAAAGTTTTCAAAAACATCTATCAGTAGCAGCACATCAGTCTTAAGATACAGATCATGATATTCTCCCATATTTTTAATCTTAAATGTTTTCCATATTGTTTTAGCATGATCATAATCTGCATCTGAAATATGCTCATCATTTAATTGAGAATAAAAGCTATCTTTATCAGGTAACTTAGTATCCTTGAAGCGTTCAAAACTGTTCATGTAATCATAAGGATCACCAGAGTATTCCTGAGATGTATACTGAAACGACGGAACGTTTTTTACTAAATTTTCTAATGACTGAGACATAAACTGAAAACTATCAATAAACACCAAACGTTGTCCTAACATAAAAGCCATGTACTTTTCCATGTGTTTTGGTATAACATTTATTTTATTTTCAAACTTTCCAATATGTTGCATTATAAAGTGAGAATCATAACCTCTCAAATTATGAAACACGACAGGTATTTTTTCAGTCAGTTTGAAATTAATATTACATATATTGTGAGCGCTCCCCCTATACTTTCCAGTTGTATGGCAATGATCCCTGACTTTTCTAATGAAGTTTTATATGCCACTGTATGACCCGCGTTACCTTTTCCGAGAGTTGTTACAAAACCATGACCGCAAATATGACATGATTTAGATTTTTGGAATCTAACTTCTTCTTCTCTTGACATCACCAAATCTTTCTTAAAATGAGTATTCGCAGTTTTTTTACACCACTTTTCTTCTTCTATCATTTTTTCTAAAAACTTTTAAACAGCATTCGGTCCTCTATACGTTACAACTGGTTTTGAATATTGATCATCATAGCAACACACAACTTTATACCCGTAACTGCAATCAGTATGCTTTTGATATGCTTCTGTATATTTAGGATTGTTTGATGCTGATGAAATACTTTCGGTTACTGCTTCAAAATCAGCATATATAACAAAGGGAACCATTAGTTGCCTTTTATAGTTTTTCAAATAAACTTTTTCATCTTTACCTGGCATCTCTACTGCTTGCTTACCATTATATGAAAGACAAACAGGCTTATGTTTTTCTAAAACTCTTTCTAATGTAAAGCATTGGAGGCATGTTTTACACAACCATTTTTTTCCATTGTGTGCTGTTTGATTATATATCAAACTGTTTTTTATCAACACATAATGATTTTTTTCTCCTTCAGTAATTAAAAGCATGTCACAAGTTTCTTTTGTTGCTTTGTTTTTTGTTATGTGCAAAGGGTATACTTGATTGTTTTCATATCCAAATATGTTAAAACAAATGTTGTTTTGTTTTTCTATTTTTGGGATTTGTTGAATTGTAACAGGAAATGTTATCCCCTTGTAATCAAGGTCATCAATATGATTTTTTATATTTTGTTATTCTTTAAAGATCTTTTTCAACAGGAAATTTATGAGCTAAATGACACCATCTAAAACATTCGTTATCTTTTTCATTTTTTATATTTATTAAACCTTTTTTGTGATGTTGCAGTTCTTTTGGTAATGCTAAATACGAACTACCTCGCAAAGGCTTGTACTTTACTCGATTTACGTAGTGCGCATCAACTGATTCAATTTCCCAACCACTTCCTCCAGACGCCCAACTATCAATGTTTTCCATTATTTGTACAATTGCTTTAGTCAGCACATCAACAATTTCAGTTTTGTTTATGATTAATTCTGCTTTAGAAGCAAAATAAGCTACTTTAAAAGAGGTTGTTTCATTACCTTCTGCATCATATGCTGTATTTCCCAAAACAAGTTTTAAAACAACATTCATTTTAAGACCGTTTGTTTGCTCCAATTCCTTTTCAAGAACATCTATAACAACTGATAATTGTGTAAGTGGAACTTTGCGATCTATAATATCAACTTGAAAAACTTTCATATATTGCTTTGGTGATTTTTCTTTTTCCACAACTTTACTATATAATTTTAGTAAACTTTCAAATAGCATAACATCTTTTTTTGTTTCCAAAACTCTGCTATATTCTTTTGATAGTAATTTTACATCTTCTATAAGTACTTTAGCTTTTTTCTCAATGTATTTTTTTTAATTTTGCTATATCCTTCAGATGATTTTGCAGCTTCTCTAACCAATCTCTCAACATATTCTTCAAATGTTTCTGGTAATTTTTCAATTTTCATATCTTTTTCAGCCATTATTTAATATTACATGAGATTTTATTTTTAAGCCTATATTTAATTTAATTTAATTATTTTATTTTTTTAACAGGAATGATACCAAGCTCTTTGATTTCCAGGATTTTTATTATCATTTACTATCTTTGATATGTATACGAATCGTCCACATATCATAACTTTTCTCTAAATGACATGTAATAATATAAGTTAGATTAAAATAAGTTAAGACAAGTATTATCCAAGCATTATTATAATGCAAATTTCAAACTATGATATGAAAACAGAAAACAGTAATTTTAAACAAATATGGAAATTTATGCCAGACTGTTGTTTTAGAATGTTAATTTGTGGTAATTCAGGTTCTGGCAAAACAAACACATTAGTTCACATGTTGTTAAAATCTCTAGTTTATTATGACAAGATTTATTTGTTTGCTAAAAACTTGTAGCAGTCTAAGTACCAGGTTTTATCACAAAAACTTGAAAAGATAGCAAAAAAGAATAAAATTTCGATTGAAGATATATTAGAATGTTCAAATGATCAAGTTATCCCTGTAGATACTTTGCCAGATCCTGATACTCAAAAGATAGTCATTTTCGACGATTATGTTTGTGAACGCAATCAAAACGATATTATTAATTATTTCATCCAGGGAAGACACAAAAATTGTGTAATTTATTTATCTCAATCCTATTACAAAACTCCCAAAGACATTCGTTTGAACTGTTCTCATTACATCTTCTTTGCAACTCCGGTTAATCGCGAGCTAGGTATGCTTTCCAAAGAACAAAATGTCAGCAAAGAGCAGTAAAAAAAAGCGACTGACAAGCAGTATGCCTTTCTGTATCTAGATCACCCTAGAAAGTTGATCAAAAGAAACTTCACTGGTGAAATTTAATCTAATCATATATTATATAATATGGGGCTTTTTAATGATCTTGGCGAGGAAGTTACTACTGGCAGTGTTAATATTACACATTTTGATATTGTGCTGTCTGAGTATGTAAAACAAAAACAAAAACATTTGGTTAATTATCTTCACAAGGGCAGAAACCAGGAAAATGTTTTGAGAAGTGAGCTTAACATGGATAATAATAAAATTACCAATGTTGGTAATCCAGTAAAAGCAGATGATGCAGCAACAAAGCAATTTACTGTAAGAAGAGTAACAAAAATCATACGTGATTATAATATTGATAAAATTCCAGACATGATAAAAACTCTGGCAACAGGTGTTGAAGATAAACTAAGTCTGATATCAGAGCTAGAAAAGAAAAAAGACGGATTCGAAGATAGTGAAAACTACAAGAAATTAAGTGAACAAATAAGAGCTGGTGTTCAAAATATTAATACACGGATTGGGGAAATCAATACACTAATGGTTGACAATAATGAACTTGAAACTGCTATTGCCGATGCAACAAAACAAATGAGAACTGCTTTTACTGCTGAAGTAACTCAAATTAAAATATTAAATGAGCAGATAAACACCAACGTTGCTGATATCAACAAGAAATTTGAAGACATCAAAAAGAAAATGGTTGACGGTAAGTCGCTAGAGACAGCTTTGAGCAAACTGGTTAACACTGATAAACTTGAGACTGCTATTGATGATGTTTCAAAGCAATTGAAAGCTGCTCAGGATGAAAGAAGCAAAGCTTTTGATGGTGATATAGCTTTATTGAAACAGTTTATTCAAAAGTCTGATAGTCGGCAAACATCAGTTATTGATATAATTGATCAGTTAAAAGTAAAAGTAGACTATTTAAGTCGAATTATAATTCTTGAAGCTACGATAGATGGAATAAGTATTATTCAAGATCGTGATGATTATGTATCGTACCCGACACAAAAGCCACTTGAAAGAACCAAACTTGCTGGTTTTCTCGAGGCGTTTACTTTTGTAACCAATCCACTTATAAAAAGTGAAGGATATGCTACAGAATATCCCGGTGGTGGTAGATATCCCAGAGCTATGACAATTGTAAAACCCGGGCGCTATATAATTGAAGCAGACCTTGCATAAACTGTTACAAATACAATCATTCATGTAGAAACATTTAGTTTGTTTAATAAAACTTCAACTACTGATCAGACACATGCACAACCAGAAATAGAAAATGGCAAACGATTACTAAAAGGAACATTTGAAGTATATCTTTCAGCATCTCATCGTTGGACCATTTTTATAACAGTATACCGTCGTGGCGTTATACGAGTTTTCAATTTTGAAAAATCAAGTTTTAAACTGTATTACAAAGGTGATTAATTTTATCTACTAATATGTATAATGGACCAAAAAATTGTATTATCATCAGAGAAAGCGTCAATAATTAATAGCTCAAATACACCGAGTAATTTTACAACTGTGTTTGACAGACCATTAATATTAGGCAAGAACAAACAGTATGGCACTTGGACTTGATAAGATTAATTCCATGACTTACTCGTGGTATAATATTAGTGAGGATTTTAATAACAAAGTGATAAGGTATCACAATGGAATAGATTGGAAAAGTATTATTTTTACAAATGGATATTACAGTTATGCTGATATTGATAATTACATAAAAGAAACATTGTCTGTAAACAATGATTTAATCGATGGCTCGCTCACCCCGATAAGAATTGAGTTTGATTTATCAAGTTTCAAATGTTTGGTTACCATCCATAATAATTTCATGCTTGATTTAAGAAAAACAAACTTTCACACTTTGACTGGGTTTGACAAAGATGCAGTTATCAGAGAAACTAAATTTGGAACTGTATCACCGAACATAACAAATTCTATCGATACATTGTACATCCACTGTGATTTGATAAGTAATTATATTGTTGATGGAGCATATGGAGATGTCATTTATGAAATAAGCACAGCTTATCTTACGAGATCATATCCTTTCAAAGATGAACCGATAAGAGTCGGCTTCTGTGAAGTAAACAAAACGATCATTAACAGTATTAATATTTACATTACCGATTTCTCTGGTAAGATTATATGTCCACACATCATTTCGATTTGTTTTGATGGAAATAATGTAACATAAGTTATATGGCAAGTTTAAAAAAAGTTTATGACACTAGTACGGGAACATATACTCAAGTTGATCGATTAACTGGAGCTGGCATATTTGACATTTTTTCAAAAGTCGGATCCAAAATATTTAGTGAGTCTGTGAAAACAGCAGGTAAAAAAGCATTAGAAACAGCTGGAAAACAAATCTTAGAAAGCGGTTCTAAAAAACTTGGAGATGAAGTAGGAAAATTGACTGCTGATAAGTTAGTTTCAGTTATTAAACCTCCTCCTAGTAAACCAAAAGGTGATATAATTTTAAAAGAACTTACAAAAGCTGCCACAAAAATTGCAGTTAAAGTTGCGGCTGATAATGTAATTGAAGAAGATGTAAATGCAAAAATTAACAGATTACTATCCGGAAGAGGAATTCTACATGCAAGAATTAATAGATTAATTAAAAAACAAAATCTAATTACTAGTATATATAGATGTTTCGAAGTAATCAATATATTACTAGATATGAATATGTACCTGTTCAGTTAGATACTCCTATAAGACAACCGGGAAATAATACCAGACAAATGAAAAGTGGTTATCAGTTTACAATACATGATAGAAGTTCTTACTTTGATTGGTATAACGCATATTTTGAAATCAGTTTTCAAGTAAACAAACTTGCTGATGGAGCCGCTTTCGCAGCCGCTGATGAAATTGCTCTAATTAATGATGCAGCTTCATTGATTGATCACATGCAAGTAAAGCAAAATGCAAAAACAGTTTATGATGGAAATAATCTTCACAGATTTGTTAATGTTAAAAACTTGCTTGAAATTTCTGGTGATTATGCAAAAACAACCGGAACAAACGAATACTTTTATTTAAATACCACAGCTGTGGCAGAATCTCGAAATGATCAAGCTGGTTATAATCCAGGATTTGCGATTCGTCATGCTTTAATCATATCTAATCAAAAAGTTGATTCTATAATTCCATTAAACAAATATTCATTCTCTGAAGGTTTGGAAACAAACATGCTTCCTCCTAGTCAGATTCATATCAGATTGCAACTAACAGATGATAATGTGCTAATTTTCAAAGCAGGTGGTGATGATGGCCAGGTAGTAATTAATAAATTAGTTTTGTGTATACCCGGAATGATTTTTAACTCAGATGGTTTAAGTTATGTAATGACAAAACATATGATATCAACAAGATGGACTTACCTCCGTGAAATGGTACAAGAGAGCGGAAGTTCTGACGCAAATAAATCCCTATTTAGAATAACGGCTGGTGTTAAAAATCCTAAACATGTGTTTGTTTATTTGCAAAGAGCTGACAAGAGTTCTTCTCAAACACAAAATCCCCATCTTTTGGATACGTTTAAGGTAAATGCTGCTAATACTAATTGTATTTACAATCAGCTAGACTGGAAGTTGGAAGTGGAGTTCATTATCCAGAAATCGAATACAGTTATGATAATATCGTAAGAACATTCAGACATGTTATAAATTATTCTTACAAGCAAAATGATAAAAACACTGGAACTTTAATAAACGTGAGCAATTTTAAAACTCTTTTCAGAATGATGTATTTCGATTTGAGTTACAAGAAAAATGAAGTCACTATTGATCCAAAAGAACTAATTCTGAGATATAAATTAAATATACCTCCTGCTGCTCGATATATAGTTTATGCTTTGATCTTATACGAGGAAAATGTTGTTATTGATACTGTCGGGAATGAACTAGTTATTGTTTAATCTAACTTATAATATATATGACTTACGTAAATTATTCAGTAAATTTATCAGATGGCCAGAAACAAAGTTTAGCAAAGGCTTATGAAAACAGAAGTGAATTAACACTCAGGTTAAAAAATAACCAACTAACTGGGAATTTCCCTTTGCTGCTAACAGCTACTCAGATTAACAATATTAACAAAGCTAAATCTGATTGACGGGGATTAAACATAAATATATCAAAATTGCAAATGAGATCTCAGTCCAAGAATGGAGGCTTTTTAGGTGCATTAGCTGGTTTGTTGATTAAAACAATTTTACCAACAGTTGCTAAATTTATTCCAAAAGTATTAGCACCGCTAGCAACAGGAGCACTTAGCGGCTTGGCAAGTACTGGAATTGGTAAAATATTCGGAAATGGGATGGTAACTTTTCCTAGTGACAAAAAACAAGCACTTCTTAGATCGAATAAATTAACACTTGCACAAAGAAACAAGATGATAAAGTCTAAAGGTTGTTGTCCTATTAAACTGACAAAGCAGCAACAACAAGATGGAGGATTTCTTGGAATGCTTGCATCACTAGGAATTCCATTGATTGAATCTCTTATTAGTGGTTTAACTGGAAAAGGTTTGCAAGTAGGTAGAAAAGGACTAAGAGTTGATCGTGGAAAAGGTTTGCAAGTAGACTCACAATTTAGACCGTACAAAAGTATCCCATTCATATAAAAAAGTTAATTTTCAAAAACAAGCCTATCTCTAACTTAAGCATAATAAAGTGGGTTAAGCGGTTAGGTATACAGCAATTTAGGGGAGTGTATAGCAAGAACAAATTACCAACAAAACAAAATAAACAAGAATTTGGTATTATTAATCTTGATGATTATACTTGACCTGGTACACACTGGACTTGTTACTAAGATAATTATTACTTCGATCCGTTCGGCCTGAGTCCACCAAAAGAGGTTTTAACTTACATACCCGATATAAAATACAACACCATCCAATATCAAGATAAAACAAGTGTCTTGTGTGGATATTTCTGTTTGTACTTTACCAAAAAGTTGCAAGAAGGAAACAGTGTGTATGATATTCTTTACAAATTATTAAAACCATACAAACCGATAGAAAATGAAAACATCATAAAATCATATTTTGTAAACGAAGTTTAGTCTAATCTTTTTTATATATGAGTTACTGTATTAAAGAAAAGATGGTTACTGAAAATATTAATCCTCAGTATGTGTTAGCCAAAAATGGTAGAAAAATGTTAAGAGCAACTTGTGCATCTTGTGGTATTACTAAAACACAGTTTGTTAAAAACACAGAAGGTGGTAATATTGATATTCATAAAGTGTTACTTCCTTTATTAATCAAAAAGGGATTAACAATTCCTGGTTATAAATATTGTGGTCCTGGTAATCCACTTGATAGTGGAAAACCGGTAAATGAATTAGATGCTGTTTGTAAAGATCATGATTATTGTTATGATGAAAATCCTAGTAATAAATCGACGTGTGATAAAAATATGCTTGCTGGTTTAAAATCTAGCAAGTCTAAAACTATCGGAGAAAAGAGATTGCTAAGAATTTGATAGTCAAGCCTGTAATTAGTGCAAAATATAAACTTGGTCTCGGAGCATCAAAATACGAGAAAAGGCGTTGAAATGGACTGACAAGTTAGCAGATGAACTTCATAAGCCTATACGAAGAAAGTTCACTCGAAGCCGTGTGATTGTTAATGAAATTGATAAAATATGGTCTGCTGACTTAATTGACATGCAATCGTTTCAAAGTATAATAATGGTATTAAATACTTGCTTACTGTTATTGATATATTTAGCAAATATGCTTGGGTTATTCCAGTTCCAAATAAAACTTGTTTAGAAATAACCAATGCATTCCAACAAATAATTAGCACAATTACTGTGGGTTGACCAGGGTGTGGAGTTTTATAACAAGGCGTTTAAGCAATTCCTTGATGATAATAATATTAAAATATATCACACTTTTAATTTCGGAAAAGCTGTAGTAATTGAACGATTTAACAGGACATTAAAAGAAAAGATGTGGAAATATTTTACAGCTAACAATACAAATACATATTTAGATGTGCTACAGATAATGGTTGATAAGTATAATAATACAAAACATCGGAGTATTAAAATGATGCCGATTGAGGCCAGCGATGAGAAAAATAAAGGAACAGTGCATTTCAACTTGTATGGAAAGATGAAAAGTAATCAAATTAAGCCAAAGTTTAAAATAGGTGATAATGTTAGAATCAGCAAATATAAAAGAACGTTTGAGAAAGGTTATACCCCGAATTGGACTGAAGAAATATTTATTGTTGATAAAATTCAAAACACAAATCCTGTGACATACAAAATAAAAGATTTAAACAACGAAAACATTGATGGAACCTTTTATGAATTAGAAATGATAAAAGCAAAGCAAGAAATATTCAGGATTGAAAATGTAATACGACGCGATTACAAAAAGAAACAAGCATTGATTAAATGGAAGGGTTACAATGAGGATTTCAATAGTTGGGTTCCGTTTAAGAATATTGAAAATATTAAATAGCAAAGCGATGGCTAAGATTTTGTTTAATGAGTTGCAAATGTTTTAGTTATTTACAAAATTAATAGAAACTGAGGGTTTTGGTAAAGTTCTTCCTAGGCGAAGTATAATCAAGCAGTTTTGTGTAGTTGTGTGGGGTCTGGCAGCAAGCATGGCATCGTCATTTTTTGATGTTTGCAAATGTTTGTGTGTTAAAGCCAACAGGAGACAACTTGAAAACTATTGATTGTTTGTCGCGAGGTGGGAAATTGCGCCTATACTCTCAGTTTCTATACTACTAGTATGTTCTAAAATAAATTGAAACGGTCAATGATTTCGGACAAACAGTTCATTGCTTACATGGTGTATTTACAAAAGTATAGTGACATTATGTTTTGAAAGGTTTACACAATATACGACGTCACTGATATTTAGCCCGATTTATCTCATATGGAACCTCTCGTTAAAATACTGTAGGTAATATAGTGAGTATGAATGCAAACTAAGATATGTATACCATTCGATTAGGTTACTGCCAGGCGTTAAATGTCATATACCGCCGAACTGAAAATCCACAGAGATGAGCTTCAAGACGGGGAAATGAGTCAATCACGAAACGGGGAATGCAGCTAGTAAAACAAGGAAATATAAAAAGATCGGACAGGGAAAGTAGCATTCAAGGAGGACAGTAAACCACAAAACACAGAAACAAACACGCAAACAGACAAACAATAAGGCAAAAGCAATAATAAATGCAAACGACATCACAAACACAAAAAGGGTTGACAATGGAACGGTCAGTGGCAAAGTAGGCCACTGGGGGTTTAAACCGGTTCTAGGGTGCACCAAACCTCACACTTACCCTACTGTCATCCCATTAAAACAGGACAGTGTAAATAAAGAAATCCCCGCCATGATCTAATCTCTAACCAACGTCGACTGGGAAGTGGGTGGGGATGGGCAGGGTCGGAGTAAGAAATTATTTGATTGACTCTATATAACTCAAAGGTAATTAGTTACCAAGCATAGCTACTGTTGTCCAAGTACTTTCTGTATGTATGGTGTATTACAGAGTTGACAATTAAATACACACATCTTATAATTGCATATTGTTATAGTCTATAGATGTTATTTTATTAATTTACCTTCGCAATGATATCCTGTACTAGTCTTGTCGGTAAATCCAGAATGGCATTTGCATGAGTAGCTTCCGTCCGAATTGGAACAACTAGCTCGCCTGTGACACTGATTTTGCCGATGGCATTCATCAATATCTGAAAATGGTAGAAGTTGGAAGTATATATGCTTGCACGTGACACAGATGTTTACAACGGCATTCATTTATGTCTGAAAAAGGTAAGATTCCAACGATATCATTCCCGTTTTATGTTCAGTACAATATTTACATTTTTTTTTATTTATCAAATGTCACATCAAATAATATACATGCCAATGATTATGTTAAAACTAAATAGTGTCTAATGTGATTTCTACTATGTAACCGTAAGTCCCTTTCAATATTTAGTAATATTCAATTTTCTACAATTTTCCATTATAGTCAATTATTTGTTTTTGTTTTAAATAAGCGCATAGTTAACGATTGATAATTCAAAAACAATAAAACAAATACAATTATGACTGAAATAGAAATGTTTAGCCCTAAATACAATTTAAGGACCTATTTCAAAGCTAGATTTATTGAAAAAGCATGGAACAATTGCTTATTTACGGCTACGTGATCGCTTAACTCAGGTATATAAATTATTGAGACCCGATTATAGTTTTTATGCCCCCGAAGGACGGATCTTCAAAGAACTTGGCACAGGTGCTCAACACAATAAGCCGACGTGTCGCGCGCAAATCCATGTCTGTGTCTCCAAGGTCAAGTCACACTTAGAGGTCAAAGTTTAAAAAAAGTGATTTCGTGTCAGGTAAATAACTCCGACATTCATGGACGGATTTTCAAATAACTTGGCACAAGTGCTCCCACAACAAGACAATATGCCACGCGCAAAATCCAGGTCCGTGGCTCTCAGGTAAAGGTCACACTTAGAAGTCAAACGTCAAAACCACTTCGGGGGCATTTGTCACTTACGGTGACATTTCTTGTTCTTTGTATTCTAGGGGTAAAGTCTTACACAACTTTGTACTTTACCTTAATGCAGAAACAAACAAGATGACAATTTAGCTGTACTAAATGCGAAACTGATTTGATAATTCGTTATTGTTTTTAGAACTAGAATACCACCAAAATACAATTTATACACCCCACCGCACCTCTCACAAACACAATAGGTTTGAAATAGGTCCTCAAGTCTTAATTAACGGTATTAACGTTATGTATGTCTATTCGTCACCTTCACATATAGGAGCACTGTTATTCCACTTTCCCGTTGCGTTGCATGTTATTTCCGTTATGTTTTGAGTCTCATATCCAGTATTGCACGTGTATACAACAGTGTGGTTAAACGTAGTGACTCCTGAAACGCTAAGTTGGAATTGACCATTCAGTGTCGAGTTGGGTTCACCGCAGTCTGAAAATGCCCACATATAAAAAATATGGTATACGTTTTTCTCAAATAAATACGAATTTGCTACACACGCTGATTAAGAAAATGGCCGCCTAAGAAACAAATATTATTAATAACATCGGTTTACTAAATGGGCATTTGAAAGGTCATATCAAACACTAAAACAATAAAATAAGGATGTTCATACAGTTCAACGTATAATAATCATCTTTCGAACGTGAATCAACAGGCAAACACAATACTCACTGAACGGTTTTGCTCCTAGTATGCAGTTTCTGCAGATAAACAATTAGTACTCAAATTATCTTGATCATTTTAATTTCAACTTCCAGTTTAATATGATTACACGTTTATCTGGACAGCGCAATCCTTGAATAATAAATGCACACTTGATACATATGAATTAATAAATACACGCATGGCCTAGAAGAAGACATACGCTGAGTATTTATTTATCAAGTTTGCATTTATTATTGCTATGTAACACTTCTTGATAAGATAAAAGTGTAAGTAAAAAGGTTGCAAGTAAATATATTCAGGATTAGTTGACGTCTAATGTTTCATTTTTCATAAATGCAACTTTACACATGTACACAGTCCTTAAGATTCAGGGCCCCGTTTTATGAAACAACTTAAGACCATTTTGATCGTGTCAATTTTGTTAATGCTTCGCTATAAATTATACTTTTCACATACACGTGATTTCATTTCATTTTCTTATACATGTGCTCTTTCTGCACTACGTGCACAAATACGTGTCTACATTGAATGCTTAGGTGATAAAAGGGAACGATTTTAAAACTTGAGACTTATCGTAAGATTTTTAATAAAACGGATCATAGTAGTTCCCACAGCCGACCGCCATCACCACCACCACCACCACCACTACTACTACTACTACTACTACTACTACAAAGTTATAATTGGAGAGAGAAAGCCAGTCATTGTTATATCGAGATATAAAGGACAAACAAATTACAACTTGTCTTCGTCAGTTAATTAAAAGAAGGATTACTCCAATTTAATGGTTCATGTTAATGCTTATGCTTGTTTTAATTTGATTAAAGCACAACGTGATGTCACCGCCACACATGTAACTACTATATTTTTTCAGAATTGTTCAAAATAAGACGGTTAGACATTCGTTTTTTCGATATTTCTCGCAATGGATATAAACAGTTTCTAAAACATCAAGAAATGTCTATCTCATCTTTAATAGTACAGAAACTTGACGTTTTAAAAGCAATAAACAGATGTTCGTGTTGAATGCTGTAACGCGAACGCGAAAAGTCGAAGTTACAATAAAATAAGATTCTCTTTTCTATATTATCAACATATGTACAAACGACTGAGTATGAAACGTTCACATTCAGTTTTTAACTGTTATTGCTCGATGCATTTGTCTTAATATCATTTGGGGGCAATTTGTTTGTTTTGAATGAGTGCTGTTGGTTGAAAGTGCTTTGTGAATGATGCATTTCTAGGTCGACATTTTTACCTACTTAATTTGTCATGAATGAACAAAATATACACACCTTTAATTTTGCAAGACGGTGTGGATGATGTCCACTTTCCATCAGATTGACACCTCTTTGTACTGTTTCCTTGAAGATCATATCCAGTGTTACACCTGTATGTTACCACCGCATCATATAGTGTACCATTAGACATGTCAACATAACCGTCGTCAATATTTGTCAGGTTACCACAGTCTAAAGGTGAAAATAAATGCTACGTTTAGCAAACCTTCGCTATGTATCGTAATGTATTTGTGATTACAAAACACAGGAAAACAAAATAGCAACATTATTGTCCAAAATATCAGTTAGAATATCTTATCGTATGATGTAATATAAAACCTAAGACCTATTACATAAAATAACACTGACTCTTGTTCGACCCATTTATGTAAGCAACGACAAGCACGTGAAGTATTTGGTTTTGAGATCACTGTAGGCTTTCTTCTTCTTCATTTGCTAATGCACTCAACCTTGTTTTAAAGATCAGTTTCTACCCTTTTATACAACAGAAAGAAATATAAAAAGATCGGACAGGGAAAGCAAGGCAGTTGGTGTAAATATACCAACAACCTAAATTCATGGGCTTGGATTTTAGACTTAGTATATATTTTGCATTCACGGTCTACGTTTTGTTTTTAAACGACCTTGACTCTTCAGCATAACCTATGTCTAGGATGTTCATGTGTTACCATAAATCATTTCCAAATAGCCCTTTGGCGGTATATACATTCATTCATCTTTCACATATTAATGTTTGACTGCGTGATATTACAGCACAAGCAGATATACATTTCATCCGGACAGTGTAAAAATAGTGAACACAAACGTAAAAACAATACCTTTTATGATGCAGTTCGGTACCGGTAAACTCCAAGATCCGTTTGCCAAACACATTGCATATGTTGCATTAGACAAATCATACCCAGTAATACATACAAAAGTTGCTATGGCCTGATACGTAGTTGCATTGTCAGTTGTCGATACCTTACCATGGTTGGGAGCATTACGGCCACCGCAATCTGAAGTTATGCATTCATGGTAAGCTTTATTACACTTTACAGACATATACCAGTGTATTGAACACAACGGTTGCATGTCATATTTATTCATCTGCACATACTTCAGTTACGTTTAAACCTGGCGTGGAATTCACCAACCATTCTTCAAACTTGAGCTCAAGTACTGAAAATTCGTTCACAAATATTTCCAAGACCTTCAAAGATAAACACTCGTAAGAAGTTGTTATTTATTAGTATGCATCATATTTATAAATAGCAGCTTGTTATGAACGTTTATTCTGTAAACTTATAGAAATATTTGTAATTGATATTTGCATACTTGACCTTAAGACTAAGAATATTGTCAAGAATGTTTGGTGAATTCAAGGCCTTCTGAATAATTCTAATGATTCCCAGAAAAGATTTTGTCCAAAAAATATATGACATTGTGTACATAGATATACATTAGAATAGGTATGCAAGACATATGAAAATATCGGACAGGGAAAGTAGCATTCAAGGAGGACAGTAAACCACAAAACAAACACAGAAACAAACACGCAAACTGACAAACAAGAAGGCAACAGCAATAATAAATGCAAACGACATCACAAACACAAAACTGTTGACAATAGGGCTACCGCCTTGGAACGGTCAGTGGCATAGTAGGCCAACACGCAAACTAGTGACTTTATTCCTATTTGTTTGTGAGTAATTTATGCATTTTTCTAACGCAAGAGTGTTCTATGATAGGTAGTATGACGATTTAGTAAAGACACTGTCAAAAGTAACGTGAAATAGATGGTTTATGTCATAGACAACCCGCGCATAAGTTTCTCTTTTTCGTTCGCGTGTACTTTCTGCGCTTTCCTAACGCACTGTTTCCTATGGTAGATAATGTGAGTATTTACTAAAGATACTGCCGTAAAGCAACGTAAAATGGATGGTCTGATGTTAAGCTTATAATGCCAATCAATCAATACTAGTACTAGGTGGAACGAAAATACTATCTGAATCACTTAGATCCATCAAAATTAAAACATCACTCTTCTGACAGGCAAAGTTAAGCAACGTCTGGCACGCGTAGTACTCGGGTTGATGGTCGCGTGTGAATACAATACCGGGTGCTGTAGGTTTTTTCATTCTGCTTCTTAAATGAAGGTATAAAATCACACCTTGTTTTTAGGAACAAGTCCGCTGTCATTTTATCATAGGAAACTAGAACATTGTGTATTTACACTTGAATTCAAAACTGTTATTCTATACTGAATGCACGTTGCACATCGACGGTCTGCATTTTGTTTAAACCAATCACAATAATCAATAATATATTTATATGATTGGATTATAGGGTGATATTTAAACTTTCTGGATAACAAATGAATCTTTAACTTATGCTACATGATTGTTTACTTTCTACTGTCGGCTTTAGATAAGCAGAACCGCAAACAAGTATATTGATATAGCATAATAATACTGTAAATCAATGAATGAATGGTGTTTTACGGCACGTCGACACATAAATAGGTCATATTGTGCGCAAAACTTGATGAAAAATGAAGAAATGAAGTATTAATTAAAAATTAATGTAAATATATAAAGATAAAACTATTAAAAAATAAGGGATGATAAGGTGTAGTATAAACTATGTATGTAAATCAACGAATGCCCGTCATACGAACGGGTATATAAACAAGTAAATATATATAAAAACACATTACAATGATTTATATAGTCTGATCTCTTTTAGGAAATCTAAAACAAGACTAAAATCTACAGTATTAAATAACTCTTTCATAGTATTGACATTGTAGTACCTTTGACGCATAGGATCAAAGTCTACACATTCCAGTAAAATGTGTTTGACCGTTAACGGTGCAAAGCAGGGTTTACATTCTGGTAATTCCTCACCTTGTAATACATATGAATGAGTATAACATGTATGCCATATCCTGCACCGGGCTAATACTGTAAAACCGAGACTGTAAAACCGAGAATGCTATGAGTATCCAATTCCTATAGAAACAGAGGTAAAACCTAAACAGTCATATCATAAGTATTATCATAATTATTTGAACAATCTTAGTAGAGGACTAAAAGCTTCAGCTACATCTAATATATGAGTTATTATTGAGCATTAACATTAGTGTCTTGATTTATTAATCCAGTATCATTTAACTTGAAACCAGCTTGCATATATTATACTAGATGCTCAAGTATTGAAACCATTTTTACCAAAATAAATTAATCCCAAAGTTGTCAAGGGTTGGAAGTTTGTTTTGCTTTTCGTCTACCCCAGCCTTGAAAGTAATGAGTGATTATTCATGGAAATAAAATCATTAACAGCAGATTTAATAGTGGACTTACAAGATAAATAAGTGCAACAACTGCACCTCTTAGCACTGCACTTAATTATAGAGGGAAACACCCTGAGTCTTGTTTAAACGATTTCGGAAAGAAGACTTTATATGTTATATTTTTAAAACAGGTGATCCAAGAGGAGTTATTGAAACATTTGAGCCGTTATTAAAGATCCTGGCAACATTATTGGAAGGAACATGAAACAGGAGATAAAAGTAGCACACTCGATTTTATTGAGTCTGTTCAAAAAACAACAAAAAAAAACAACAACAAACAATACCCATCGCATTATGTATTTTCATTATTTACTGTGCCTGTGTATGTATGTTGTTTTTATTTAAAGTTTACTAATAATGGCCATATTTTAGTACTTCATTTTCTTTCTCTTATATATTTAGTACCCATTTTGTCTTTCTGTTTGTTGAAAGAAGAAAAAAGAGCGGGAATCTTCCAAGTATATATATATGTAACAAAGATATCTATACAATTTTCCATTAATACAATTTGTTGTAAATAAAGTTCTTGATTTTTAAATAAAAAAGGAAAGAATTTCCCTTGAATATTATACAGAAGTCAAGGACAAAATATATTAAATTTAAATATTTTCAAAAACAATTAATTTGCTTACTTGGGAATTACAATGTCAACACACTGAATACTATATAATACCACCAAGGAAAATACTTATGGAGAGAAATGTAGTCTAGAAAAATATTTGATTTACTAAAGGTAATAAGAAAAAGAATGTAACAAAAACGAATACCAATCAAAGTGATGTTTAACTTTTTTTTTTAAAGAGTAGCGATGGACGTGCGTTTCCCCTTTCAAAAACAAGATATGAAATTAAATTAGGAGAAAAGATCTCCATTTGCTGTTATGTTTGTGTTTTGTCATTTTTATGAGCAATTTCGTTTTCTATTTCTATACTTTTAAATAAATATGTTTTGTAACCTAAACAACTTGGAATGGTTTTCCTACATTTGTTTATGTAATTGAAGTATTTTGCAATTAATTATTAATTATGAAATTCAATACGTTTACATGTGTTTGCGTATTAACTATACTAAACGTTATGTTTTGCAAACTCAAGTTAATATGTATGCCATGTGTAATTAAGAACCTTTGCAAATCTGACCAGAAAAATTGTGTATACATACATTCCCAAAATAACTGATTTACTGTATCTGTTACCATTGCACAGAAATTGCAAAGATTAGAATTAGCAATTTAAATGTCATTAATTTTGTATTGGTTGCTACAATCCTCATAAGATATTTATATTGAAAATTGCGCAATTTTGTTGAAATAGTTGAATATATTGGGAAAGTGTAAAAAAATCCACTCTAGATTAGCATTTTGAAACTCTTGTACCCAACTGTTTTGCTGTATAATAGCATTGTTAATCTCGTTTCGTAATTGATGATTGTACAACAATTTGTTTGCATAATTGGATTTTGAAGTTTTCTAGAAGATTTGGTGTTACGTTGTGTGCATTGATTTGTTCTTTTTTTTAATTTCATTTTTGAAATTTTGGGGAATACATGATATTAATGATGTATACTTGAGAAATTTTTTCTGTGGTATGTCATATACGTAAGCAAATAATTCAAAATTATAGAATTGTTTGCGTCTATAATCGTATATGTGTTCAAAATATTTTATACCCTTATAAAGCCAGTCTATATGAAATATTGGTTTGCCGTTAACTTTTAGGTTCGAGTTATTCCATATTATACTTTTGCTTACTGTTTTAACTTCAGCGTGTTTATTATTATTTTTCAATGCACTAAGTATATTTTGTAACTAAGATTTTTTTCGAACATTTTTTTGATATCGTTTTCGTCAATGTTGCATTAAAAAATTGTGTTTCCTCTATATTTTTTTAATTCATTATATATTTGTTTCCATTATTCTTTTTATCCAGCTGGCTTTAAGAGAGTATATACATTTCTGTATATCAATCATTTTAATACCCCCATTCTCGTAATCTTGTATAAGTGTGGCTTTTTTAATTTTGCTTGGTTTATTGTCCCATACAAATTGGAACATAATATCGTTTATTTGTTTTAATTGTTTCGTTTGGTGGATCGGGTAGGACGGTTAGTGGATATATTAACTTTGGAAGAGCAAATGTTTTTAAAACAGTAATTTTTCCAATAGGACCCAATTTCAATGATAGTATGTACTAAAAATAAATTGAAACGGTCGATGATTTCGGACAAACAGTTCATTACTTACACGGTATGTATACAAAAGTATAGGTATATTATGTCAGACATCGTATAGAGTGTGTTACACAATATATGACGTCATTGAGATATAGCCAAGATGTATCCCTATTAGGGTTAATATTCTATGTTGCCAACATTTTAAACAATTTTAAACTGCTCTAGTTTAGGGTCCAGATTAAGTTTAAAAACATCAATCTTGTTTGTATTGAAAACCATTCCAAGAGCTTTTGATTTTTCAGGTGATCCATCAGTTAAGAAAGTTGCATCATCGGCAAATAATGTGTTTTTAATCTCAATGTCTGCTACAGTAATGCCTTTTATATCCTTATTATTTGTTTTTTTCAAAAGAGAGCAATTCTAAACATATAATAAACAGATACGGTGATAGTGGGCATCCCTGTCGAACCCTCGTTTAATCGATAAACATTCTGCTGTGTGTCCATTATTAATGACACTACTTTTAGCGTCATTGTAAAATATCTCTATCCATTTAATAAAATTATCTCCCAAACTAAAGTGTCTTAAGGTATTAACTAAAAATATATGATTTATGCTATGAAATGCTTTCTCGAAATCGGAAAATAATATCAGACCAGGAACATTGTGTTCTTCAACATGATCTAAACTTCAAATAAAAAACGTAAGTTTTCTCCAGCATATCTTCCTTTTATGAAGCCAGTTTGAGAGCTATCTATTATTGCTATTATGACCCTATTTGCAATAGCTTTTGTAGAGATTTTATAATCTGTATTAAGTAGACTAATTGGGCGCCAGTTTTCTAAAGATGTTGCATATTTTCCTGATTTTGGAATCAGTGTTATGTAACTTTGTTTTTGAAGTTCATTTAGATATCCACATCTAAAAAAATAGTTTAGTGAATTAATGAGAAAACATTTGATGTCGTTCAAAAATATTTTTTTATAAAATTGGGCTTGATAATCCCAAAGGACCAGTAAGTAATAACACTACTGAATTGTAGTCGGGGCAACTTTTTACCACCGCCACACAGCACTAAACAAGCGCTAGTGTGAACGTCAATAAATACTGAAAAGGGGATCCCTTGGAAGCAACACACACAAACAAGAGATAAAAGTAGCAGACTCGGTTTTATTGAGGTATACATATGGTTTTGATCTAAGAAATGACGAGTTATTTGTGACATTTGTTGCTGAGAAGAATTAGTTGAAAGCAAATTTAACGACGGACAACGACGAAGAGTGATCCACTAGCTCAAACAATTGAAAAATAAGAAAATGAAAAGAACAATACGTAGCATAAAGAGTGGTTAAGACAGGTTTAACGACTTGGAACAGTCCGTAGGCAATAAGGCCTACATGTTAGCTTAAATCGATATTATGTGTACCCAACCTCGCTATTATCCTGTCTTTAATGTCCAGATTGACAAAACAGTGTAAATAAAAGTACATCCCATCAAAAGGAAATCCCTAACAATAAAGTCCACATCTAGAGAAAGTAGCAAACAATACACTTAAATGTTGTTGTAAAGATATATAGAAAGCATAATTAGAAAAACCTCTTGATGTATCCAGAATGGTACTGAAGAACCACAGCAGTTGCAGTCAAAGTGAAAACCATTCTAGGGCACGACCAAAACATCCATAGGACGAAGGTTCATGCACCTACCTCGCTTTGTCCGCGTTTCAGCCGGCACAATCAGTACCAAGAGGTTGAACAGTCATCTTGAACAGTCATCGCAAGGGAAAGGTGAAGCGTAGTGACTGACCGTAGAGGGGTCAATCACTAAACATGAAATTCGTTGCAAAACTAAAGGTTCGTATCCTTTTCTGACGAATTTCCTCATTAATTTTGTAAAGTGGCCAGGAAACCCGTCAGATCCCGTTAACTTCCGAAGTTTATAGACCACATCTTCATACATTACAGGTTGTGATATTCCTAATCGCAGAAACGTTTTAAGGTTGGTGTTGTACTTCTCCAGTAGAGTTTCGTTGCGTCGATAGAATTTCGAGAAAGATCTTCGCAGTTTGTGATAACGAAAAGCTTGCTGGAGAAGTTTCCATGCAGTGACACGATTTTGATCATTGAACTCCTTAACATCATTACAAGCTCTAGGAAAACGAATGAGCTGGGAGTTATACATCCAAATGTGGATAGTTTACGATGTCAAAGTTAAAGTTATCTCTCTCTTATCATAGATTTTAGTATGTATGAACTCATTAGATAGCGAGAGATGAAGGACGAGTAATGCTGCTGTATTATCCGAACGTTTGGCTTTATTCAACGTGAACTCTGCTGGATAAATGTTAGTGACCATTTGAGCAAAGAACGGATTATCAATATTGAGTATGTCATCTAGATATCGAGATGTATTATTTAACACATCACTAATGTCACACTGGCTAACAGTTGATAAACTCAGCTTAAAATCTATTTCAAAGCAGTATAAAAACAAATCTGAGACAAGTGATGCACAGTTAGTACCCATAGGAATACAAACAACATGGCGGTGAAAGCCGTTTTTCAATGGATCATCCATATAACGTTTGGTTAAAATAAATTTCTAACTTTGCAGGTGTCGGTTCGGATTTTATTTTCCTGTTCCCGGTTTCATTGGTGTAGATCTATATCACTTAACATACATGACATTTATAGAATGTTCTTACCTTTAATTTGACAATGAGGGTATGGGCTCCAGGTACCGTTACTCCGACACACGATTGTGGAGGAAGAAATAATATCAAAGCCTGGTTCACACTGGTAAGTAGCATTAGACAGGTAAGTTGTGTTGACTATAGATGTTATGCTTCCGTTAATTATGTTGTTTGGATGATGGCAGTCTGAAAACACGTTTGAAAGACGTTATTATTGGGGCTTTGACAATGTACTATTTCCAAATGTCGCCTCTCATACCTTTATGACAATGTACAATACTCAGATTTATACATGTACTCATTTTACACTTTGGGTATAATATATGCTAAATCAGTGCCAGTAACATGAAAACAACTGCTTCAGATATATATTTTAAAACCTATCAAGGAAGTTAAACTACCAACCTTTAATTATACATGTCGGTGTGAATGATGTCCACTTTCCATCAGACTGACATCTCTTTGTACTGTTTCCATGAAGATCATACCCAGTGTTGCATATGTATGTTACCACAGTATCATATTGGGTACCATTAGACATATCAGCATAACCGTCGGCAATATTTGTCAGGTTACCACAGTCTACAAGTAAAACATATATGCATACAGAGCATCAAATAAAAACAATTTGACTGTAGTTTTTATCTGTTAGTTTGCAAAATAAAAAAATAAACAAGAGGTCAATGACCTTGAAGCTCTACTGATAGGTTTTTGATAGCTAGATCAGCATTCCGGTGAAGTTTCATGAAAATCCGTCAAGTAGTTTCAGAGTAGTAGTCGCTACAAGTTTTCATCATATAACACTATGTAAACAAAGATGGCCGCTGGCGGCCACGTTTAAGGTCAAATCAAAATATTTTTTGACAAGGATTAACATCATGTCATACTGATCATTTTAGAAAAAGTCCAATATCAATATCACTTATAGTTTTCAAGAAGTAGTCGCTACAATCTTTTTTTTTTGAAAATCTATTTTTAGCCATGGTGGCCATTTTGAATTTCTGGCCTACCTGAAATTTTGCTAGGATCAATTAGACATCAAGAGCAACATTCCTGTGAAGCTTCATGAAAATCTGTCGAGTAGTTACAGAGGAGTAGTCGCTACAAGTTTTGACTAGATAACTCTTACGTAAACAAAGATGGCCGCTGACAGCCATGTTTAACATTGAATCAAAACGAGTATCAACAAGGAGCAACATCATGTCATGCTGATCATTTTAGAAAAAGTCCCATATCAATATCACTTATAATTTTCAAGAAGTAGTAGCTACAAGCTTGTTTTTTTAAAATATATTTTTAGCCGTGGCGGCCATCTTGAATTTTCGGCCGACCTAGCCTGTTTTGCTAGTATCAATTGGACATCAAGAGCAACATTCGTGTGAAGTTTCATGAAAATCCGTCGAGCAGTTTCAGAGGAGTAGTCGCTACAATTTTTCATTATATAACTCTATGTAAACAAAGATGGCGGCTGGCAGCCATGTTTAACGTCGAATCAAAATAATTTTCGACAAGGATCAACATCATGTCATACTGATCATTTTCGATAAAGTCCGATATCAATATCACTTATAGTTTTTAAGAAGTACTCGCTACAAACTTGTTTTTTGAAAATCTATTTTTAGCTGTGGCGGCCATTTTGAATTTTTAACCAATCTGAAATTTTGCTAGGATCATTTAGACATCAAGAGCAACATTCCTGTGAAGTTTCATGGAGATCCGTCAAGTAGTTTCAGAGGAGTAGTCGCTACAAGTTTTTACTATTTAACTCTATGTAAACAAAGATGGCTGCTGGCAGCCATGTTTAAAGTCGAATCAAAACTCGAATCTAAACGATTTTCAACAAGGACCAACACCATGTCATGCTGATCATTTTAGAAAAAAAACTCATATCAATATCACTTAGAGTTTTCAAGAAGTAGTCGCTACAAACTTGTTGTTTAAACATCTATTTTTAGATTTGGCGGCCATCTTGGATTTTACATCAACATGAATTTTCGCTAGGATCAACTAGGCTTCATGGGCAACATTTCTGTAAAGTTTCATGAAAATCCATTCAGTAGTTTCAGAGGAGTAGTCGCTACAAAAAAAGTTTACGGACGGACAGACGGACAGACAGACGGACGGACAGACGACGATGGACACCGTACCACGGCAAAAGCTCTGCTGATCTCTGATCAGTAGAGCTAAAAAACGACGAACGTGCAAAATATCACACGTATAATTTGGGAAAACACACTGAATCATGGAAACCGGCCATACTACAAAAGGAAGCAGCCGGTTATCAGATGTGAACAATTGTTCTTATTATATAAGGACAGTACTTGTACATCGTATTATACATTTTTCTAGATGGCATATCAATATTATTACATGCTACATTTTGTTTTTTAAATACCATGTTGCGCACATCAACATCTGGTAATATTGTGTGATAATGAACGGTAGCATACAAACTAACACGATTCTTATAGGGTTCTACCTTATTTATCAATGTGACAGTTAGTTTATATTTGGCTAGTTTATGTGTGCTTAGTTGACACAGACATCAAAATCCAGTTGTAGCATATCTCTTGCAATACGTCATGTGTATGATTTAAGTGAATTAATTAAGAGATAATAAAAACTTACCTGTATTTTATCGGTGAATAAAACACAGTTAATCGTTCGGATGCGAGTAATTAAATCACTCGTTCTAACGTACTCGTGATTTAATTACTACCCATCCGAACTCCTAACTGTATTTTATTCACCGATAAAATACAGGTACGCATTTATTATTTCGATTCTAACACGACAATAACCCCATTGTTTACGCTATTGTGGGGGCACTATATTATCTCGGAGGTCAAGGTTACCAGGCTGTTATGTTTACAGACTGTTCCATTGGTCGCCCCCGTATTTAAAGTTCTGCGCGGAATACACTAGTAGTCATGTGACAAACATGCTTGCGCTGTATGACGTCAAACGTTCTCAGCTTGTTAATGTTATGTGTATTGATGCATATGATGGGTTTATATCGAGGGTGTGCAAGGTTTGGTAACTTGGCAAGTTTGTTGTAAATTAAAAGTTCATTAAAATTACTGTTGAATTTGTCTTTGTGATTTATATTTACCAAAATGTTTATTTACTTTCGTTCTGGTACGTTCTTGGTTTAAAAAGTGACGTCATGTAACGTGGCGCTTCCAACGCCTGAAACATACGCGGGGAATTAATCACTAGCGCCCCCTAAACATTCGGGATCATACATGTATGTCCATGTTACTGTAGATAAAATATCAAACAATTTCGATGCACGCCCCCAGTATATTTTTTTTTCTCGCTCGCTTCGCTCGCTCCACGCATAATGGTTAATGAGTGGTTTAATTAACACATTGTTAAATCCGATTTATTGCAGTCTCGGATTGACTGAGACTGTTCATGAACGGTAGTGAAATATGCATGCTACCGCTCACGCCCTAGCCCCGGGTTGAGCTGAACTCAATATTCATAAACTCAATAGTACAGAATTTTAACCATCCCGAAGATCGCATGCATATGGCGGTGGACAGGTCGTGTTAGAATATACAGTATGTCATAGGGAATATCTAAAAAGGGTTCTTAAATTAAACAAAAGAATTGTCAGTTGTGAAGAACTTTCTTATTATAAAATGGTGACAGCCGTACTTCTATTTATCATATAGTTATCAAGCTGACATTAACCATATATCACATATTAAATAATTCATAATACTTTTGGATTTGTTTAATCCTACAAACAAGAACCTTCTATTAATGATGTCTGTAACTGCACGCTAGTGTTAAATAGTGGAAGGCATAGTCTTAAGAATGAATCGGGTAGAAGAAACTGGGAAAAATTTAGACAACGGAAGCTAATTCCCGCAAAACAGGAACTAGTGTCACTTACAAAAAACTACCTCAAACGCCATTGCTCTATTAATTACATGACACATCTCTTTTACTCATCAACACGGCTACACACATAACACATGGTCATTCGTTTCAACTATATGAAGATGTGCAGGTGTCTGTATTACCTTTCATTGTGCATGATGGTGTGTTGCTATCCCACTGGCCAGAAGAGTTGCAGAAAGTTGTATTTCTGCCAATTAGTGTGAATCCAGTATTACACATGTAAGTAGCCGTAGATGAGTATGTTGTTGTCACAAACCCCTCCACACGTCCGTTTATTGGCGACGTGAGATTTCCACAATCTTAATTAAATGTAAACATCTTTGTATATAATTATGAGCGATTAACACGATATTTAACATTTCTATGTGCAACAGATCATAAGTTCTCAGTGGAAGAGAATTTATAATCACACATTAAAAACTAACTCGGAAAAATAAATTTGCCTCTCTTTTTTGACACTTCGCAAGCTTACGTTTCGACATTGCAGGAAATACTTTATGTAAACAAACCAAGTATCGTCTTCTATTCAAAATATTAGCTTCTGCGTTCGATTATAAATGAATTCTTCGCTTGATAGTAGGAGTATTGCTTTTCTACATACGCCTACCATCTCCTGAAGAATGTTCTTTAACGAACGCTTCTATTTATAACAGCATAAACAAATACAACTCCTGCAAATACAACTCTTATCTATGGAACGCCAAATTAACATAAACTCAATTATATGAACCTCTCTTCAATTATTTAAAGAGAGGTCTAATTCAGTTGAAGAGCGGTTAAATATTAAAGAAAGATCTATTTCTGAATACGAATACTACTTCACTACGCTGCCTAACTTAATAGGAGACTTCACTAACATGCAAATTACTTCCCTTCTAGTATTATCATCACTCTCAACTTGGTTCTGGTAGTTGGTCTCTTGTGTGTTTATCATTGCATTTCATTAAGAGGCCTTTTCCAATTATTTCTTGTATACATGTGATAATTTCAAACGTTATGATTTTCATAAAAAACTACTTAACATGCTTAAATGGGTGTTTCCCATCATTAATAGTCACACATTTGACACACATTTGAATAAAAGAAAGAGTCTGCAAGGATTCATAATAAGGTATTGAAATACAACCTGATGCTAGTTTAAACAACGAAAACGCCAAGGGGATCCAAATTGTTCGGAGTTATCAGGGGAGACAAATTAAGGTTCCTCATTGCGTTTGTAATGAATGCTAAAAAGTCACACTATAATTATAAAGTTTGCCAACTTATCCTGTTTGCGTTAGTTTAAATTCACATTGTAAATGATATAACATTTATATTTATGGACATTTATGCTGCTATCATCACTTAACGTTCATGGAGATTATCGATTATACCAACCTTTAATTTGACAATGGGGTATCGGGCTCCATGTACCGTTACTCTGGCATTCTATTCGAGACGAATGACTTATATCAAAGCCGGGTTCACACTGGTAAGTAACATGAGACAGGTACGTTGTGGTATTTTTATATGCTATGCTTCCATTACTTATTTCCAAAGGTTTATGACAGTCTGAAAACACATATGGCAATACGTAAAGTTTGATATGTTTCAGTTTATTTCATAAGGAAATGTATTACGTTTGAGTTTAAGAAAAATGCTAGCATGTTAAGATATAGATGATCATGATCGTCATTTGCTACTATGGATCATAAACATATCACTCTATGGTATATATCGAGAATAGAAAACTTCTTCCTAAGTATTTTAAATTAATATTGTGCAAGTGCAAATTGACACACCTTTAATTTTACAAGACGGCGTGAATGATGGCCAAGTTCCATCCGACTGGCATCGCTTGCTACTGGTTCCTTGCAGATCATACCCAGTGTTACAGCTGTATGTTACCACCGCATCATACTGGGTACCATTAAACATGTCAACATAACCGTCGGTAATATTTGTTAGGTAACCACAGTCTACAGGTAATATAAATGTTACTTTTAGTTGGACATTGCTATATATCGGAAAGTATTTGTGATTATAAAGGATCGGAAAGCAAAATAGCAAATTATTGTTGAAATTATCAATTATGATATAGCACATATGCCCGTCGTTTCATTGTTGTGGACCTATATATTTCGAATGTTATTAGACACGATCACTTGTAAAAGACAAGTTCCAGATTATTTTTTTTTAAAAAAGGGAATAATTCAAAACGTATGATTCAGCGAGTTATTGGACTTTATCAGATGTATTCATTGGATTATACTGAAAATAGTAGATATAAAAACGAACAGGAAAAGTAGCATTCAAAGACGACAGTCAACCACAAACACATAGAAACAAACAACAACTATAACAATGATTAAAGGCAAGATAAGACATCACAAACACAAAAGGGTTGACAATAGGACTACCGCCTTGGAACGGTCAGTGGCAAATAAGGCATTTTTACTTTTTAACAAGTTTAATAAAGAATGTATGAAAGCTATTATGACCAAGGATCTTACGAAGCTTGTAAATCACATCACCATAGAAGTCAAGTTGTGATAGGTCTTGTCTTAGAAGAGTTCTTAAATTACTTTTATATTTTAAAAATAGATCAGTGTTACGATAATATAATTTTGCACCGGTTTTTCGAAGTGTATGATAACGGTAGGTCTGCAGGAGTAGCTTTTTAGTTATACAAATATTACGAATATTAAAGTCCTCAACACGACTATAAGCTCTAGATAACCGAATAAGTTGTGTACAAAGTTTTACTTTTGCAGATCTTACACGTTGAAAGTTATTAACCGCAATCAGTTGTAAGGTAAAAGTTAACGGACGGACGGACGGACAACGCCACGACATAATACGCCTCTACGGGTTTATATAATTTGGAAAGAAATGTGCCACAGCTCACGGTTACTGAACAGGACATATAAAGGTGAACGTCTCAAAATTAATAACATATAACGGAGCAATGTCTAATAAAATATCTGAGTTGGAAAGCTTTCGTCAATCCATTAGCGACATTGTGATGAGTACAAATGTAATTAGAGTCGGAAAAAAAAGTGAAAATGACATCAGAATTTTGAAAAAAGAAAACGAAGCTTTAAAATGTGACATAAAGAATTCAAATGAAAATAGTAACATAATGCATGATGATTTACAAAAAATCAAGGCCCACTCAATACAGAAAAATGTGTTATTCTTCAGTTTTAATGCAGTGGCAATGAAATGGAGGATACTCTTCTGTATTTAAGTAGATTTTGAGAAATGAACTGACTCTTTGTTCACCGGATGCGATCGTCTACACCGGCTGGGACCAACACAGATTCCCTAGACCTATTGCTGCTAAGTTAGAAAAGAAGAGTGACCGTGAAAAAGTACGTAAAGCTGGTATAGGTTTTAAGGATTATTGGTCGGCCTTCTTTATAAAAAATATCCAAAATGGATGGGATATGGTCAAGTGAAAGTTTCAATAACTATATAGCAGAAATATCCCAAAAGTTTAATGCAATTTTACTCGAAGCTGTTTTGCTTTTATGTGAAATAAATTGATTCATAGAACAGTCCATTTATCCAGTGAGAGCAGAGCAGACGAAACTTTTCGGATACAAAGGGCATAATTTCTGCCATATTCGTATTATGTCTGACATTATGTTCACGTCAATAGTGATATCTTACTGTCATGTACTATATAGTTGATATTGCTCATGCTTAAAACATGCATTTGGATGAAAATTTCACTTAACCATATCTCATCCTTTTAGTATATTTGTTTAAAGATGGCCGACCAATCTTAACAAGCAAAAACGCGGGTTTATCATTAACAGCTGTATCTTGTAATGAGACAATATCAGCAATCCGTAGAGTTTCTTGTTTACGACACGATGTATATAAATGACCATGACAGAAACCATCGAGATTTTTCTAC
>JAWPHD010003901.1:0-202556 GCA_037043455.1 Cyrtodaria siliqua | reverse complement strand
CAGAAAAAAACATAATGCGCCCAAATAATGACAGCAATAACGTCAACAACGTCAACAGCGGTATTACGTTTTTTTCGGTATTTCACATGTGAAATATAAACAATGAAAATATAAGGGTTTATTTTAATCATAAAATCAACTTTTTCACTGCAAAGTATATAATAACTACAATAACATATACGTGTATCGTTTCCTATTTTCCCTAGATGTGGACTTTATTATTAGAGATTTCCTTTTTATCTTTTATTTACATTGTCTTGTCAATTTGGGTGCTGAAGATAGGATAATAGCGTGGTTGTGTACGCTTAAACACGATGTAAGCTAACTAGAGGCCTTATTGCTTAACCCGTAGGTCTTATTACCTACTGATCGTTCCAAGTCAGTAACCCTTTCTTCACCACTCTTTCTGTTGTGTATTGTCTTTTTCATTGTATAGTTAATTTGCTCTATGTTTGCAGTACAGTGCGGATCTACGGTGCCATTGCGTTTGGGTTATAATATTTCTATTTGACCATTTTTCTCATTTTTTTAAAAGATGCAAAGTATGTGACACCACGAATATAAAAGAGTTGATAACAGGGATATCGCCTTGTAACGGTCAGTGGCAAATTAAGACTGCTTTCGGCCTCATCAATCAAACACTATAAACAAATAAATCACAGGCTCATTTTGCTTTGTACATATTTTTAAAAGAATCAATAACCGACTAAATAGGGTTTAAGAACCTAGATTCTGAAAATATTTTCTGCGGTTAATAATTTATTAATATTATTAATATTCCGAAAAATAGTAACAATAATAAAATAACAACACCACATTATGCATGTGTCTTTTAAACCGTTGGAACCAACACATGGCAAACGATATTAAAATCTATCAATAATAGTATACAGTCTTTTCGGTAATTTTTCCAATGTATGTGTGCATCAGTCGCGTATATAGTATAGTATAGAATATCCCTATTATTTTTATTATTATTGTTATTATTATTATTATTATATTAAGCGTTTGATTGTAATCCAGTTATATACTGCCGATTTTGACAATATATTCGAATTTAGCCTACATTATGTTTACTTCATATCTTGCCTTTTATTCATCTTTGCTACAGTTCTTGTTCGATCTTTATATCTGGTCATATACCACTATTGAACTATTAGGGCATATAGTCAGATTTTAAGGAAGATTCTGATTGGATTAAATTACCCAAATCATAACAAATCCCTATAAAACATCAAAATATTATGTTTCCATCATAAAACATTTTGATTTAGGATATTTTGACTGAAATTTGCATTTTTATGGATACAATTTTACCGAGAGTATATTTTCTTTACTGCCATTCTTGGGGTGGCCACCTTCAGTGAACTATTAGAGGCTGAAAGCATCAGATTATCCCCAATTTGCTGGTCATTTTTGAGTGTCTCTAAGATAGTTCTTTAAAAAAAAGTTAGGTTTTATCATCCATTCGGGTATAGGAATAGGGGTTGTAGGCCAAAAGGCTATAATGGAGGCCTATGAGAAATGCAATAGTGGTATATGACCATCTACATTTTTTGTGTTAATATAAGTATATATACAAGTCGAACAGGAAATGTAGCATTTAAGGACCACAGTCAACCAAACAAAACGCACAGAAACAAACAATAATTACCACGATGAATAAAAGACAATATATGACATCACAAATATAAAGGGTTGACAAATAGGTCTGCCGCCTTTGAACGGTCAGTGGCAGAAAAGGCCTCTGGAAGTTTAAGCCAGGTTCTGGGGGTACACCAAACTTCACTCGTACCCTATTTCATCCCTATAAAACAGAAAAGTGGATATAAAGATATCCCCGCCAGGTTATATTCTCTAGCAAACACTGCAGCATTAATATGCAGTATAAGGCAGTATAACACATAAATGATGTTTATAGGAATATAAAAAAGTCTAGAAAGTCACAAAGCGAGTACTCAAGGACTTGGCAGAAGAAGCTATATCATCAAGAAAACAAACCATCAAGTGTACGACAAGACACAATTGGAGACAAACATCAAACATTACCGTCCTCTCAAGATTTTAGGTAGACGTCCACACTCGGATTCTGAGCGGTCATTGCACAACTGCTTAACATTATTCTATTCCGTCGGTTATTTATGGATACGTTACTGTCGGTCGTAAACTGGAAATCGTAGTCTTCCGGCTTTATTGAATAACGTAAATTTTCATTAAAGCTTGGTTAAAATATACAGAACTCGGATATATGCTTTGCTAATACCATTTTGAAGTCCTATTGCGAGAGTGAAAGAATAAATAAGTCATCTACATCAAGTAAAACATTATTGTAATGTGTTTCCAAGACAACCGAGGTCACATGAATGAACAATTCCAGCAATAAACAAATTAAACGAATTATATATATGATCTCACTAGTGTACCCCCATTTGAGAAAAGAAATGAAAGAGTCTGTCAAACCACTAGATGAACCGATTGAAGAATACATGGATTATATTGTTTTTAACATTTCCTATTACGACTTTCGCAAACTTGAAAATTTAAGAGGGGTGCAAATCCGAAAATATTTATTGACACAAGCTTTCAATTTGTCGATCTGCGTCCCAATTTAAACCCAATTTCAATCGAAAATCAAAAACATAATGTTGATATTTTCCACGATGTCAGATAAGTGAAATTCTTCTTAATTAGGTAACCGCGTCTGGTTCTTTGAGGGAGCTATCTGGTTATGCCTTTTGAACATCGACTTCAGCTCAAGGCGGAAACGGGGACTAGTTAAGCAATAAAGAAAGAAATGAATTGCATTGTTGATATACTGTAGTATATTCACAATGGCCCACCACATATGGTACTGAGCATTTTCAGCTGGGGTTGTATGTGGGAACCATTGAATTTCTCCTATCATAAAAATTTCGATAGGAGAGGTGGTAATAACAAAAACACAGTTTATAGACAACAGCATAATCGTCAAAGACGATATCCAACGCGACTTTGTAGTAGCCTTAGTTTCAGAAATTGATTCAACTCTACTGGTCTTTTTCACTGACCTTGCTGGCAATGTTGCTGACCGACACTGACCAGACGTTCCTGGGACGGATAATTGTCTTTGGGGTTTTCCCGGCGACGAAGACGGATTAGAATGCACACCTGCGTGTGAATCCAGTTTTCTTTGAGACACAACCATTTCGTAGATGATTTTAATGTTACACGTAATCATGACGGTAGAAGGTATAAGGCAAAATGTTGAAAAGTCAATCCACGGCCAAACATAAAAATAAAAATAGAAAGCCGAATCAGAATTGGCATCCCATCTGAATTCCCACATGGTTTCGAGGTCACTTGTCCAAAAGAAATGCATGTTTTTGATAAACACCAGCAGTAGAATAATACACACTATCCATTTTGACCGTATTAAGAAACAAATTCGCTTTGATTTGAGAGGTAGCGACACGTGTACACATCTGTCAATCGTAAGCGAAGCCAAAATCCAAACTGTAAAATCGAGCGATACGTAAACCATAAACGTATGAATCTTACACGAAGCTGAAGTGAGGTTTCGAACATCGATATCAAACGCATGTCGAATCCAGAGACGTAGTAACCCCGTATACAAGGCCAGCATATCCCCGAGGCTCAAGCATGCCAAATAAAACATGGTTGTCGACTTTCTCATTGTCGGTCGCAATAAAACAATCGTAGACAGAATGTTGCCAACTGTCCCGATGATTATGAGTATTGGCGATATGTAAATCCAGATGTAATTGCCGATCCTGTACTGGATATATTCATTAATATCTGAAGATATGTTTGAAGACATGTCTGAGATGACGTATGAACTGTTTATAGCCGGTGATGGTGTTTTGTCTGTTGTTGTTTAGAGCAGTGGACGATGTGGACATTGCACATGCAGTCGATATATCTTCAAACAGACATGGCTTTATTTATTGCTTTTTCGTGGATCACATATTAACCATTTGACATATGGATTACTGTCGGATAGCAGCTGTCATGTTGGCTATTTCCTATCAAATAGAAGAATAAAAGGTGATTTCAGTAAACTAGCTATTTGTATAAGTAGATATAAAAGTCGAACAGGAAATGTAGCATTCCAGGAGATATGGATATATGACAGCACAAGCATGAAAACGCCAACAAAGGTGCTAAAGCCCTGGAACAGTCAGAGTCTAAATATATTTGAAATAAATTAAACAAAAGCAGCTCGTGTCATCTCTTCTTACTCCGTAGCAACGGCTTTGATAAATAAACGTGAACAAGTCAGCACTGGACGTGTAACGTTACACACGGTATGGGTGTTAGTTTACGTGTAACGGTATACACGGTATGGGTGTTAGTTTACGTGTAAAATCCAATCATTGACGATAATGACTATTTAAGTTTTGAACGAAACACAACTGAGTTGTTGTTTACATTCGTTTTTTGGGACAATTATGCTTTTAAAAAGTTTGCATGATAACTAAATCTTAACTAATCATAACTAAATTACTTGGTTAGTAACATCAGTTGTATTTTTCCTCGTGCAAAAAAGTAATATTTTATCTTTCAGTAATTTAAAAATCTAAACGATCTGAATCTGTTTGAATGCTGTTTATCGTCTTTTACCAGCACATGTTAGGCTATGTATGATGGTCAATGTTTAGTCGTGAAGGCAGACCACCCACTTATTCCCGGGTAGGGCCAGCACTATATAACTCACGCCATCCGTAAGAATCGACACATTTCCGCTTCTAAGATTATTTTAAAGATAGAAGCAATTCGTTTCGATAAATCATAAAACGATGAAACACAAAATAAATAAAATATGGTATAATTATATAATAAAATTGCCGTGTGTTTGGTCCTTTAAATAACAAAACAAACTCGCTTTGATGAAATGTGACCTTAGTAAATGTAAGTGTAATATTTATGCTAACTATTGAAACACAATGCAACATAACACAGTTTTAATCATGAATGTCTAGTACAACAAAACCCACCTAACAATGCATCACAAATCAAATGTTATCATGACTGTCGAGCACAGCAATACCATCTAACAATGCAACATAAATCAAATGTTATCATGTATGTCGAGCACATGAACACTCAGTCATTGAAACGCATGTACTGGTGGTTTCCGCTTTTGCTGTGTTAAAATAATAAAATCAGAAATAAAACAAATCACCTTACCTGACTGAAGAAGTAATTTTGTAGAATAGACCGCAGGTGATGCTCCATCGACTTTATAATTCGGTATGGGTCGTTTTTGAAACCAGACATTCCAGTGAATTGCTACTTTATTTTAAAAATTATACAATATTAATCTTGAAAATGTCCAATCACTTCGCCTGCAGTGACGAAACACTATTTAATTGAACTTATTAACGTTTCTTTCTCAATATTACAGCGTTGGCTTTGTTTGCCATGCATTGTTTCAAATCAATGAGTTTATTTATTCTCTTTATGTTCTCTTTACAGAGATTAATATGTGCAAATGTGCAGTGCTCAATAACATCTAATCATGAACGAATGTAAGGAATCAAATAACATTTTCAATTCAATGAACAAATACGAAGAAATAGAGACGGAGAATTAAAGCACAAAAAACAATTAAGTTATTAACATTATGAAAGATGATAGCATAACATATGTTATACATACACAATGATATTAATTATAAAGATAGATATAGATATACCAATTTCCAATAGGCTTAAAATGTGAGGATACAAATTACAAGTTTACAAGGCATGGCAACAGTGTAGGTATTACATGCTGTACATTTCCAAATATGCAGTTTATCTTAACTGAGCTGATACAATGAGAAGGCGTATATATAACACTGCGTTACATATATCACTTACAATTCATCTCACTTTCCTTAACACATAGCAGATTAAATTCACATGAGTCAAATAGAACAGATTGTTATCCGTATGATAAACATATCATATAATGTGAATATTAGTACAGATGTTCATGCCTATTAATCCACCACGGATTTTTACTAGTTATTAATAGTTGCAATTCAATTGCTGACTACTTTAACTTAGTTTGTCTACCACATACTTTAAATAAAAAAATGACATAGATACCTGTTGTTTAGTGAAGACACGTTTTAACCCAGTAAATGAAAACACTTTACTGACAGTCCGACTTCAAGACACGCGGTCCCAGTAAATGAAAACACTTTGCTGACGGTCCGTGTTACCAATGCGGTTGCATCCTTCACCAAAACACGTTTCTAAGTAAAATGGTCTGTATATAACTTTTTTTTCCAAATTTCAATATGCTTATATAGTGGAATATGACTGCTTTGAACACTCAATAATGATATTCTAAGTAACAGTATAACGAGTGAATTTGAAAACTACACATCATATGGCTGGGTATATTCATTGATACATCTAGTAACAAAAGCGAAGGCAAGTCTTAGGAACATTCCTGTGTTCTCATTTGTTCATAGCTTATCTGACCTTTTTTTATTTATTTTCATCATTAATAATTCATTAAAAAGGCATTACGTGGTCCCGCCTTAATTCCATTAAGCGATTTGAAAGCTTATATTAGCAGGATTTCAACACGGATATTTCAAAAGTAAACAAGTTTACAAAGAGGTTTACTGAACAAATGCGACAACCTGTTTAAAATGACATATTAAATGTCTTAATTTACAATATGCAAATTTCAAAAAGCCGAAATTAAGGTTTTATACCCCAGCCAACCCCGTTTTCGCTTCTTGTAGAAGGGATTGGATGGGGTATGAAAGTTAATACTGGGACCACGTAATGGGCTACTCCAAAGTTTTCTAACACTATATTTAGAAAATGCTCTCTTATTGGGTGTGTAGCATGGCATACTGAAATGATATGCAAATACTTGTCAATGTATATGGATTCACATAAAGGATACACCTTTGATTTTTAGTGGGAATATCTACCCGTATTTTGCTCATGGTAACGGAGTTAGCGAGACTAAGTCTATCCGAAGCAAATCTCAATACGTGTGTGAATTGACGAAAATCTTACGAATGATTCATCATTGTTTATTCTTTCAATCCATGCTGACGTTTCGTATTGTTCTATAGCATTCTTGAAAATGCTTTTCCAATTTTGTTTTACAGGGAAAATACCCGATTCAATATAACTATGTATATAATTCAGTAAATGGTATTTTTCTAGTACAGCAAATATCTCCGGAATATACCCTTTCTGTTTATCATCCTTTCTTATCATAAATATAGCCAGTCAATTGTTAAAGATGCGTTTCGGCAGAAGATCGTTTGGCATATTACACAGTTTTTGCAAAAAGCCCAGTTTTCTCCTATCTATAAGAAACTCCTATCAGAAACAACTGAGCGCCAACCGAGCATACTCATGCATATACCTGTTCGTGTTAACATGTTAAAGCCTTGAATCCTTTTTGAGCATAGTCGATAGAACCGTTCTAGTTTCATCAATGTCAGTTTGTTTAAGACTGTACCACAATTCTGAGCCATACAATAGAGTGGGTATACTTACTTTTCTAATAAGTGACGCTGATGGTTGAGGATTAACATAATATGGATTTAAGCTTAAAGACAGGAAAGAAAATAATGAGGATCTTGATTGTGTGCATGCATTATTTATCTTCTCTTCATTCGTAAGTTTGTCATTTAAATATATTCATACATGCTTAACACAACCAACTACAGCTATTCTGTTATGACAATGTGAAATTCGGGTATCTGTTTTGTCTCGATTTATTTCCAAATACAATGACATTACTTTGCAGTGGATTGAGGGTATATCTCCAACAACAGGAGTAGGTGTCAACTATGTTAAGCATTTTCTGTAATATCATCGGTTAACGTCACATTTCCCGCTTTAGTTTCAAGAACACACGTTCCTACTTGCTCCTCTCTAATTCTTGCAGTAACCAGTCAATAAAACGATTGCACACCCATGTTGAAATGGTCACTCCCTGACGGATTCTGTATATACAGCTTTAAATCCCCTGCAACAACTACTGTGCCATATGTGTAAGCACAAATTGCAAACATGTTTGAATTATCAGTAAAGTAAGTTCTCAACCTGCAATGTTTTCTTCAGTAAGTTCGTCCATTTTTCTAACATGGTAATTCAAGCAGTTTTTGAATAGAATAGAGACACCAGCTTTACTGCATTTAAGTGATCCCTATATATCTATAGAGGAGTCACACAGGGTATGATTACAATAACTTGTATGAACGCTTTCCATAAAATGACTTGAAAAGACGAAAAGCAGAACAAACTGCCAACTATGTACTGGATTCCTAAATTACATAAAAATCCGTATAAGGCCCGCTTTATTTCGAATTCTAGTGTCTGCACCACCACAAACATCTCCAAACTTTTAACTTCATGTCTTACTGCCGTTAAAGATCACGTTAAACAATATTGTGATAAAACTTATGAAAACTCTGGGATTAATTTGTTTTGGTCTATAAAGAATTCAGGAGACGTTCTTGATAAAATGTGCAATAAACGTCAAGTTTCATCTATAAGCACTTATGACTTCTCTACACTATGTACAACCTTACCACATCACCTGATCAAAGACAAACTTATTGCTCTTATTCAAAAAACATTCTCTAGGGAAAATACTACATTTTGGGCCTGTAATAATATTAAAGCATTTTTTTTACTAACGGCAGTTTAGACAATTACACTATGTGGACTTGCCAAGATGTTTGTGAAGCACTCATCTTCCTATTTGATAATATGTTCGTCAGGTATGGAACGACCGTTTATAGACAAATTGTGGGTATCCCTATGGGTACGAACTGTGCACCACTTGTCGCAGATTTGTTTTTATATTGCTATGAAAGAGATTTCATGTTGAGTCTTTCACCAGATACCCAGGAAGATGTTATTGAGGCCTTCATTGACACCTCTCGGTATCAGGATTACATATTAAACTTTGACAACCCTTTCTGTTCTATTATGGTTAATAATATTTACCCTAAAGAACTTCAACTTAACACAGCTAATATTTCTGATAATAAGGCTTCTTTTCTTGATTTACATCTCTCCATTGAAAATGGTGAAATAATTAGCAAAATATATGACAAGAGAGATGTTAATATTAATTTTGATATTGTTAATTATCCCCATTTAGATGGGGATGTTCCCCGAGCAACTTCTTATGGGGTGTATGTGTCTCAACTTATTCGTTTTTCTAGAGCTTGTACTCGAGTTGAGGACTTTAATATTCGTAATCTTTGTATAACTAAAAAGCTACTCGCCAGGGTTACCGTTACCATAAACTTCGTAAAACCTTTGCAATTTTTTATTATCGTAACCCTGATCTTCTTTCCAAATATAAAAGTAATTTAATAACTCTTTTGCGACAAGGATTTCACAACTTAACTTATATGGTGTGTACCCTATGATAACGTCTACCTAAAGCCCAAAAGGACGGTGACGTTTGATGTTTGTCTGCAGTCTTGTCTTGTCGTAACCTCAAGGGTTTATTCCCTTGTTGCTCTGGCTTCTGCCAAGTCATTGGGTACCTTCTTTGTGGCTTTCTAGTTTTTTATTATGTATATATGTTGGTTAGAGAATAGTTCATGGCGGGGATTTCTTTATTTGCACTGTCCCGTTTTATTGGGTTGACAGTAGGGTAAGTGTGAGGTTTGGTGACCCTTCAACCTGGTTAAACCCCCAACGGCCTTTTTTGCCACTGACCGTTCCAAGGCGGTAGCCCTATTGTCAACCATTTTGTGTTTGTGATGTCTTATTTAACCTTTTATTCATCTTTAATTTTGTTCTTTGTTTCTGTGTGTGTTTGTGGTTGACTGTCGTCCTTGAAAGATGCTTTTACCGTTCGAGTTTTATATCTATATTGAGTATGGAAATAGTTTATATTCTGTGATAAAGGCAATATCTACGTCAAATTTGTCTAATTATCGCCCGAAGAACCAGCGGAAGAAATAATTCCTCTGACATTCCACGCAAGAAGGTTTAAAGCGGAATTAATCGTAATAATTGTTTAGTGTATTAATAGTCAATGTCAGACAGTGCCGTGTTCGTCATATTCATTATTGTAATCATACGTGCGCTCTCTTCTATTTCTTATTGAGTTTGTATCTGGCCCCGTGTCTTTCCATTATACCATCTTCTGCAGCGCATGCATTCTGGCCAGAAATAATAGTCTTCCTCGAATATATTTCCCTGATAGTGGGGCACTGTTGTCTTTGCTACAACGTCACCAGTTTTGCTTTCAAACATAGATAGTCCAATTGGAGTTATACCCCTATCGACCATATATGTTTTAAAACCATACTGTGTAGATTGGGGGTCTATGCCACTTACATAATAATTTTTCAGTTTCCCGCTATAAATGCCTTAAATGTATTAGTGGAATATGTTTCGGCCTGTTGTTTGGGTTCTTTCTGTTATTTGTAATGTGCGTTGGAATATGATGAATGTCATCATGGTGATTACTGCTGCTTTACGCATTTTTATTATTGTGTATTTCAAAGTGTTTATTGACGGAATTATGCTGCCATGATTCCACCGGGTGCCGTTTTGGTGTTTTCTTTGCATTGGCATTTACACTCGTTTCATCATTGATTGATCTTGTCCACTGCATTTTATTACTGTCAATCTGCATAGTTGTTTTTGACATTGTTTATTTTACACTTATGTTGTTTTCATGCTGGTTAATTTTGCCTTTGACAACGTCAGCGTAGGACAATTCCGGTTCAACCGTGCCAGCGATCTGGACGGCCTAATTCAAATAAGTCGCCTGTTTAGTGGATGCGAAACTCTCGACATTTTTCGACTGGTGTTGATCACTGGATCCCGATGTAGCCGGGCTAGTCGTGTCTTCAATTGGTGCGTCTTGTTCTTCTTCATGGTTCATCATTTTATTTCTAACAATAGAAGCATGTATAGTTGATATATGCTTACATGCGGTGTCTATTTTTTCGTGGTTACGTTTTATGTCGAACAATGATTTTTGTTCAGGTTGAATTCACTGTCTCTTATTTTTGTGTTCAATTCAGATTTAAGTTCTTCAACTGGATGTCTGAGCGAAGCATTCTCTTCATGTACCCGAGTTAGCTCTGTTGTAAGCATTCCTATTGCATTAATATTGTTTTGTCTGTTTTATTGTAGTTCCGCATATCTATTATTTATATCAATGACACAACTGAGTACCTTACTCAGTTCCATGGTGTGATCAATAGATTGGCCTTTTTCTGGAAGATTAATCTGCATTTCACTATCTGTATTGGATGGACCTAGGTGGCGAGGATTTACCTGTTTAAGTTTGCTAAACAAGGTTTCAATTCCCTGTGAGTCACCTTTTAGGAACATACTAAGAACAAAGCAATCCATCGCTAGTTTGTGTTGCACAGGGTCACGTTTCGATCCACGTCGTGAAATCAGTTTTCCAACGGGACAGTCTTCGCGGACACTTGCCCGTCTATGAAGAAGATCCCGATACGCGTTTAGTTCTATTTCTGAGTGGTTAGTCAGTTTTATCATGCAGATATGCACTTTTCTGCCTAATAAAGGGGTGACCTAATAAATTTTGCTTTATAAGGCACTGACCAATAGAGCAAATCAATGCGGAATCCCTCGGCATTTATTGTACGTAACGTTATCTGACGTCATGCACGTAACGTTGCCTGACGTCATTAAACAAACAAAAACAACAACATGGCGGCGTCCTCGATAAGCGTAACATTCTGAGAAATAGGTAATAATAGTAATTCATACAGAAAATGTGGATAATCTACATGATAAATATAATATTAAGTCAGTGCCTTTTGCTACCAAGTTTATTAGGCTCGGCACGAAAACGAAGAATGCCATTCTTCGTTTTCTAAACCTCGCCTAATAAACTTGATAGTAAAAGGCCACTGGACCACGCACTCCACAATCATAAACAACAGTATTCGTAATTTTAGTGTGGGTTTAACCCCGCGAAGCGGTACATTATTTTTGAACCGCTATTGAATTCCGTCCAACAATGTCGTTTTTCTTTCAGTAAATACCAATATAACGCATTTGTCATACTTCAGATGTGTTACTACTTATATTCATTCCTAACAGGTGACGCCTCTAAATATTTACGTTCATGACGTCAAGGCTCTTAACGTCATCAAATTTGGCGGATTTGTTAATAAAGGAAAACCGTCGTTTATCACAACGTTGATGTTTTATTTTAAACACTACTTACTATTATGTCAGACTTTTACCCAAAATGGAAGGCGCAGAAAAGCGATAAAAACGTGACAGTCGACGGTTTCCACAACCAATCGGCAGCATTATTTCCGCCGTATTGTTTTTTTGCGTATTGAAGGTATGAGGTACCCATGGGAAAATCGTAAAATGTGTTCGTCGCGAGACGTAGACATGTGCTCATATCTACGGCGCATTGACCAAAGAAACGCCGAGATTTTCTTTCCAATATGACAAAAACTTCTCTGCAAGTATTTACCGATCACTGCCTTTCTGTATTCAGGGAATAGTCATTTGTAACCGTTTCTCCTTGCCGCTTTTTTCGGTTGTATCAGCCTATATTAGATTCGCGACTTTATCCTAAAATAGTTGTTGAAATTTTTCAAAGCATCCGATTGAGGACTCTATGATGCTTGAACTGACGGTAACGTTTGATGTTTGTCTTCAATCTTGTCATGTCGTGCCCTTAATGGTTTATTATCTTGTCTTGCCGCGAAAAGACGCCATTTGATTTTGTCGTCTTTTCGCTATTTCGTGTGGCCTCTTGTCGTCTTTTCGCGATGCATTTGTCGTCTTTTCGTTCTGTCGTCTTGTCGGTCTGTCGTCTTGTCGTCTTGTCGTCTTGTCGTTCTGTCGTCTTTTCGCGATGCATTTGTTGTCTTTCCGTTCAGTCATCTTTTCGTTCTGTCGTCTTGTCGTTCTGTCCTCTTTTTGCATTCCGGTTGACATGCGCATTTAATAACACAGGGTTTACTCATTACACTTGCTTCCCATGCAAATGGCCGCAGTACCGATGTGCGCATGTCAATCAGAAGGCAAAAAGACGACAGAATGACAAGACGACAGAACAAAAAGACGACAGAACGAAAAGACGGCAGAATGACAGAACGAAAAGACGCCAAATGCATCGCGAAAAGACGATAGAATGACAGGACGACAAGACGACAGAATGACAAGACGACAGAACAAAAAAAAGACAGAACGACAGAATGAAAAAAGAAATATAAAAAAGATCGGACAGGGAAAGTAGCATTCAAGGAGGACAGTCAACCAAACAAACATGCAAACAGACAAACAAGAAGGCAAAAGTAATAATAAAAGCAAACGACTTCACAAACACAAACGGATTGACAATAGGGCTACCGCCTTGGAACGGCCAGTGGCACAGTAGGCCACTGGGGGTTTAAACCGATTCTAGGGTGCACCAAACCTCACACTTATCCTACTGTCATCCCATTAAAACAGGACAGTGTAAATAAGCGACAAATTCATCGTGAAAAGACGACAGAAGGCCACACGAAATAACGAAAAGACGACAATATCAAATGGATTATTTTCACGGCTGAAGTGTCGTCTTGTCGTCTTTTCGCGTGGCGTTCTGTCGTCTTTTCGCACATGAAATGTCGTCATTTACGTTCTGTTATTTGGTCGTCTTTTCGCGCTGCATTTGGCGTCCTTTCGTCCTGTCGTCTTTTTGTTCTGTCGTCTTTTCGCGGCGAAATAACGAAAAGACGACATGGCAGAAATCAGCCACCATAAGGTGCCGTGAAAGTGTTGGACTTTATATTACCTCTCATGAACAGACTCATTAAAACGGAGTCAGCCCTCCTTTCTCTATTGTTTGTGTTTTTTCCCGCAAGGATCCCCTTTCAGTAAGTATTACGATTTGAAAGGTAGGAACAGTTATTTTTTTATTCTTGGCTTATTATGTAATGTCGCTTTCTTTCAGAATCCGTCTTAAATTCATCATTGAATTAACAATTGAATAGTTACCAAATCGTATTGCTTAAGATGTGGTTCATTTCGATTTTGTGTACCTTTACTTTTACACTGTATTGTCAATTTGAGCGATCAAGGCCTATTGTTAACCCTTTTACATTGTATCTTATTTATCCGTATTATTATTGTTTGTATCAATACGTGTGTTTGGTGGCTGTGGACCTTATCCTTGTTTGTATCAATACGTGTGTTTGTTTGGTGGCTTTGGACCTTATCCTTGTTTGTATCAATACGTGTGTTTGGTGGCTGTGGACCTTATCTTTGTTATTATTGTTTGTATCAATACGTGTGTTTGATGGCTGTGGACCTTATCCTTGTTGTTATTGTTTGTATCAATACGTGTGTTTGGTGGCTGTGGACCTTATCTTTGTCATTTTTGTTTGTATCAATACGTGTGTTTGGTGGCTGTGGACCTTATCTTTGTTATTATTGTTTGTATCAATACGTGTGTTTGGTGGCTGTGGACCTTATCCTTGTTTTTATTGTTTGTATCAATACGTGTGTTTGGTGGCTGTGGACCTTATCTTTGTTATTATTGTTTGTATCAATACGTGTGTTTGATGGCTGTGGACCTTATCCTTGTTATTATTGTTTGTATCAATACGTGTGTTTGGTGGCTGTGGACCTTATCTTTGTTATTATTGTTTGTATCAATACGTGTGTTTGGTGGCTGTGTACCTTATCCTTGTTATTATTGTTTGTATCAATACGTGTGTTTGGTGGCTGTGGACCTTATCCTTGTTATTATTGTTTGTATCAATACTTGTGTTTGGTGGCTGTGGACCTTATCCTTGTTTGTATCAATACGTGTGTTTGATGGCTGTGGACCTTATCCTTGTTATTATTGTTTGTATAATACGTGTGTTTGGTGGCTGTGGACCTTATCCTTGTTATTATTGTTCGTATCAATACGTGTGTTTGGTGGCATTGGACCTTATCTTTGTTATTATTGTTTGTATCACTACGTGTGTTTGGTGGCTGTGTACCTTATCCTTGTTATTGTTGTTTGTATCAATACGTGTGTTTGGTGGCTGTGGACCTTATCTTTGTTATTTTTGTTTGTATCAAGACGTGTGTTTCATGGCTGTGGACCTTATCCTTGTTATTATTGTTTGTATCAATACGTGTGTTTGGTGGCTGTGGACCTTAAACGCAATACATCTCCTTTTTGACTTGTGTAGTTACCTTTTACAATTGCCATACATCTGTTTGTTTCTGTAACACGGTAAATATAAACGTTTGATTTGGTATATGTATCTTTAATAATCAATAATTAATGTTTACCAACCATTTGCATGGATTGGATCGTCTGCGTCCATATGGTATGATATATATAAAAGTACATTAGCTGATTCATACCTTTGATGTAGAGATATATGTAAAGTTGATGGCGAGCTTGTGATGAGAATATAGAGATCAAGATGATAAATACAACTATATTGAGATCATTTAACTGTTTGGATTGATTATAGAGAAATCCTTCAGAAATGGTAGGCGTGAAGTTCGCCTTACGAACGAGCGGATGCGATTGAGTGAAAACCCACGCTTACATTCGAGTGAAGGTTTTTCATATAATCTAACCAAGCAGTTAAATAATATATTTATAAGTTTGTGTATGATTTTAAAAATTGTGAGGACTCCGATCTTTCAGCATAGGACTATATTGTGACTGTATTATTCAAAGGTTTATACTGCATATCTTTGTTCAACTTGATGACTTTGCAGTATGCTAATATGTTTGACTGTAACATGGTAAAACATTAATAATACATGCTGTTTTAAGCATTAAGTACGTGGTTTGTTAATAGAATAAATAATTTTAGCATTTACAAGCTCCGTTTACTTTCAATGTAACAGGAAACGTCAATAGTCGCTCACATTGACGTGTAGTAAAAGTAGATATAATAATCGAACAGGAAAAGTAGCATTCAACGACGACAGTCAACCACAAACACACACAGAAACAAAGAACAACTGTATATAACGATGAATCAAATACAAGATAAGACATCACAAACACACACAGGTTGACAATATGGCTACCGCCTTGCAAGTGGCAAAAAAGGCCGACGGGCGTTTAAACCAGGTTCTAGGGTGCACCAAACCTCACTCTTACCCTTTTCTCATCCCAATAAACGGGACAGTGTAAATAAAGATATCCCGTCAGGTTATAATCTCTAACAAACAAGACAGCGTTAATATAAGTAAAACACATTAATGATCATATATATATAACATAAAAAACAAACGTCTAGAAAGCCACAACGTAAGAACTCAATCACTTGGCAGAAGCCAGAGCAACAAGAGAACAAACCGTTAAGGGTACGTCAAGACAAAATTAAAGACAAACATCAAACGCTACCGTCCTATAAGGATTAGGTAAACGTCATCATAGGGTCCACAATATGTCCGGTCATCGCACAGTCAAAGAGGAAAGCATAGTGGCGAACTGTAAATGGGTCAACCACTAAACATGAAGTACGTTGCAAAATGATAGAGTCATAACCTCTTAGGGATAAACTTTTTAACAAGTTTAATACAGATTGTATGACAGTCATAATGGCTAAGGATCTTAGTTTTTAAATAACATCACCATGAAGTCAGGTTGTGATAGTCCTTGTCGCAGAAGAGTTCTTAAATTACTTTTATATTTTAAAGGTAGATCAGGGTTACGACAATACATTTTTGCAAAGGATTTTCGAAGTTTATGGTAACGGTAGCCCTGCTGGAGTAGCTTTTTAGTTATACAAATATTACTAATATTAAAGTCCTTAACACGACTACTAGCTCTAGAGAAACGAATAAGTTCAGAAGCATAGACCCCATGATAAGTAGCTCTGGGAACATCCTCATGTACATGGAGATAATTAAAATCAAAATTAAAATCATTTCTCTTGTCATAGATTTGACTAATTATCTCGCCATTTTTAATAGAGAGATGTAAATCAAGAAATGAAGCGACAGTATCAGAAGTATTAGCTGTGTTGAGTTGAATTTCTTTAGGATAGATATTATTAACCATAGTAGAAAATAAAGCATTGGCAATGTTCAATATGTCATCCAGTTATCGAGAGGTGTCATTAAATGCTTCAATTACATCCGCTTGAATATCGGATGAAAAACTAAACATGAAATCTCTTTCATAGTAACACAAGTACAAATCTGCGACAAGAGGTGCACAGTTCGTACTCATATGGAGGATACCAACATTTTGTTTATAAACGGTAGTTCCATACCTGACGAAAATATTATCTAATAGGCAAATGAGTGCTTCACAAACTTCTTGGCAAGTCCACATAGTGTAATTATCTAAATTGCCGTTAGTAAAAAACGCTTTGATATTATTAAAGCCCAAAAAGTTTTCTCTAGCGAAAGTATTTTGAATAAGATCAATAAGCTTGCCTTTGATAAGGTGATGTAGTACGGTTGTATATAGTGTAAAGAAGTCATAAGTACTTATAGATGAAACTTGATGTTTATTACAAATGTGACCCAGGTCTTGTATTTTGCCTTGTAGTATTAGTATTGTAGTATTGGTGGATGCTAACCTAATGTACCGGAACAGAGTTATAGCGTAGTATTTATAGTCTGTTCCAATGTTTACCTTTACTGGCTTTTAATGTCCAGTCGGTGTATGTTGATGAATATATATACTCGTCATGAGCGATTGAGTGAGTGAGCGATTATATTAAATGCTGGGTCCTAACACCAATTCCCGCCAAACTAATCAATTCTCCGCACTTCTCCTCTGACTGACTGACAAACAACACCTTACAAATGGTATTGTTGTGATACATGTAAACGTATCTTTGTTCTATTACGTGAGTGACAGAAAGCCTTCTTAGTGATAGAAAGCCTCCGTAGAATACTACGATCTCTACTTCGAGTCTGGTAAGACATTGTTTGTATATATATTATGTTTAAAATGATGAAATACCGCCGCGTGGGTTTTGTATCGTATTTGTCTTGTTTGTCGATGTTTCGAGTCTTGTATATTAAGTATTCGTTTTGTATTGTTTTAGGTTTATGTCGTATATTGTCGAATCTACCCTTAATAAACCCACGATCCCCGGCAGAAAGCGTTGTCGTATTTATAACCCCGACGTCCACAAGCTCACAATGGCGCCCAACGTTAAGGAAAGGGATATAGATAGGGCGGTAATAGACGGATAAACCAGACCGAAGCACGCATTTGAAGGATCCCGCGAAGGAGTCCAGGAAAATCTAGTGTATTATCGAGATGTAGTATGTGTTGGCGTGTTTTTTTTTTCGGGCCCAAACCAGATTTAGTAATGTGCACAAGTTTTTTTTCAAAGTGTTTCTCGCGAGATGAAATCGATTACGAAAAAAAAGATGTCACGTAGAAGTCCCACCAACTTAACAGCTGATGGAAAAAACATTGTGTAATGGCGCGGAGTGATATGTGTTTTATGTTTTGTGTTATGTGTTAGGCGGAGTATATTTCTGCATCAAGGAAGGACTGTTGGAAATGCTGTAAGTTATCCTTTTCATTTACTTTTATTTGCATATCTAGTATCGTTAGTTAATTTACATGTCATAGCCATATCAGTATCATTCTATCGTTGCGCTTTATCGCTGCAGTCTATTATTGATTAATCACGTGGTAGCAGTACAGTTTGACCATCATATGAATTTCTCGAGAAGTCACTGTGTCAAATTGAGGTTAACACGCTGCTTTGTTATTGTTTTGATTTTGGCTGTCACATGTAAAGGCGATAATAGTTTGCAAGTATACGATTTTTTTCGTTATTTAAATATAGTTTTGAGACCACTGTGTTGATTCAATATACTTTTCATTGAAATTTACAGCATTTGCCATGAAAATGTGTTTGTTTACTTGTTTACTTTCTGTGAATATGTGTTTGTTTACTTTCGGTTTACATTGAGGTTTATGTTGATAGAAGTAGGTTAGTTTATTCTTGAGTGAATTATAGTATTCTGTGTGATTATTATTATATCATCTGGTAACCACATATAAGATGGTTGTTCAGGTTACTGAGTAAGGTGTTGTTACTGACTTGACAGTTCTTTGACCTGATTATTTAAACCCATCACTTGAGCACCCTTTATACTGTAAATCCCATTCACAAATTTCACAGCACTTCAACAGCTGAGAGAGAGAGCAGGGATAGACAGAAGGGTATATATTCGCACTGTTTAAATTTATGTTTAGTGTTCTATATGTTTACATTATAACAGGTTTCTTATATGTTCAAGCTTGCGTTTAACTTTTCAGGTACTCTTGAATTTCAGGCATACTGAAATATTGTATTTCAGAGAATTATCAAATATTGCAGCATTGTATGAAATTTCAGCATATTTCTATACAGAAAGCAATTATATGTCCATTTATTGTAGTGATATTGATGTTTATTGTTCCGTGGTATTTATTTAGTGAGGTTTCAGCGGCTGTGAACCCCTTTTTGATTTTGTATAGTGACAGGGTGATTGTATCGCTGTTATAGAACTGCTTTATTTTGTTCATATATACCCTTGATTATCTTCATAATGTCTACCGGTAAAACTCCCATGACAGAGAAGGAGATGATTCAGGCATTGAATGCCAGTGGTTATGTGGTAACGGCCAAGTCCGTTATACCACCACCTAACCCGCTATTCCACCACCCAAACCCGTTGTACCCACACTCTCTCAGTATGCCCCTTTGTTGCAAAGCACCCCTATTGCAGGTATCGGACGGGGATCGATTAGAAAGGTGTTTGTGCCGAGTTTGGACATCAAGCCCAAGGTTCAGATAGGTTCGTCGGCACTATTTGGTGACTGTCAGGGTACTACACCCAAACTAGCCAATGTGAATTACACTCCACCCCCTTCCACTATAGTACCAAAGATCCCATTCTTTTCAGGGGATGACCCAATTCAGAAAGGTGACGTCATATACTATGAGTGGAGGTTCGAGGTGAATTTTGTCTCATACCTGAATACCCTTCAGCTATTATGGTTCAGGCTATTAGGCGATCTCTGCGAGGTAGAGCTAGACATACCATCATAGCTTTGGGTGAGAGAGCGACCATTGACGTGATTCTGAAGCGCCTGGATACTGCCTTTGGGGATATGTCAACTCAGGGCATGATTATGCAGGAGTTTTTTAATTCTTTTCAAAGAGAAGGCGAGTCGGTGACCACGTTCGGTTGTAGACTGGAGACACCTCCAGACTGCGATTGAACACGGCCACGTTAGAGAAGAGGATAAGGATTCACTCCTCAGGCAAAAGTTCTGGTCCTCACTTCAAAGTGAGCTCCTTAAGAGCCACACCCGCCATACATTTGACTCCATCAACAACTATGATGAACTGCTGCGGGAGATAAGGATTGTTGACAAGCAGTTGAACTTGCCGAAGGACTCTGGCCCACTTCCAACAAAAAAGGTATACCATCAGCCCATGGTAGAGACTAGACAGGATAGACTTGATTTGTAGATAGAGTTTACCTTGAAGATTCAACAAACCGAGGAGAGATTAGGATCTCAGATCAACTCAGTTGTAAGACAGCTCAGGAGCAGGCCCTAGTCCTCCGGGAACTGCAAGACTTTAACAGAGGGCAGTATTATGGTAACAACCAAGGCCAGAACAACAACCACGGTGTTAACAACAACAACCGAGGCCAGTACAACAATAGAGGCCAGTACAACAACCGAGGCAACAACCGAGGAAACAACCGAGGAAACAACCGAGGACAGGCTTTTGGTAGAGGAGCGCCACAGCCAAAAGATCAACCGCCTCTGTAGGTGGCCTTACAGAGACCGGTCCCCATTCTAAAGGCCAAAACATATTATACCAGCGTTTGGTTGGTTCTTCCAACACTAGTATTGTTTACTTTGACAACGTTCCAGTCACTGCTCTTATTGACAGTGGGTCAATGATCTCTACTTTGTCAAATAGTTTTTATCATTCTCTTAGTGATAAGCCCGTGCTCAACTCTCTCGAGTCACTCGGTCTTAAAGTAACCATTGCAGATGGTTCGTTACTGAGTTATCTGGGATATATTGAGTATCCTATTTTAATGCCGTTTTTATCTGATTTTGAACTCAGTGTCCCTATTTTAGTTGTACCGGGTTCTGAATCCAACCGTTCCTGCCCTGTAATTATAGGAACAAATGTTATTCGTTTGTGTAGAGACTATCTAGTTGATAATCCTCCCACAGATACAATTCCAGAGTCATGGAAAATTTCTATTGATAGTATTAAATGTAAATCAGTTACAGTCAAATCTACCAATAGGCATACTGTCAGCATTGCGCCATATGAAACCATTACTATAAATGGTATTGCCCGCAATGTTGATTCAGATGTAACAGAAGTAGTTACAGAGAACTTGGAAAACATTAAACAGTTAACAGTTTGTCCAAGAGTGATCAAGATTGATCAACATGGGTCATGTTCCAAAGTTCAGGTTAAACTTTGCAATATGTCGGCCAAATGTGTGACCATAAGTCCCAAGTCTGATATATGTCTCATAAGTGAGGTTAAAGTTGTTGACAACTTGGCTTCAGAGTCTATGCCCAGCATGACCCAGGAGAACAGTGAACATTCTCCTCTGTATGAACTGAAGGTGAAGATTGACCTTGAAAATCTGAACCCCCAGCAACTGCATAGACTCAGAGAAGTATTGGGCAAGTGGGACTGTATCTTTTCAAAGGGTCCCACAGATTTAGGGAAAACTGATCTCATCAAGCATAAGATAGTGCTTGATGATGAGAAGCCCTTTAAACAGCCATACAGGAGATTACCCCCGGGAATGTATGAGGAGGTGCGTCAGCATATTAAAGAGATGCTAGATGCAGGTGCGATCAGGGAATCGGACAGTCCTTACTCCTCCAATGTTGTGTTGGTCCGTAAACGGGACAATAGCTTACGTTTCTGTATAGATTACAGGACCCTCAACGCAAAGACCAGGAAAGATGCGTACATGCTTCCGCGGTTCGATGATACCGTAGATATCTTGCAAGAGGCCAAGTTCTTTTCCAAGTTCGACCTCCGTTCAGGCTACTGGCAGGTCGAGATGGAGGAAGATCACAAACAGTATACAGCATTCTCTGTGGGTCCACTCGGCTTTTATGAAGCAAACCGCATGAGTTTTGGTTTGTTTGTAACGCTTGAGCTACATTTCAGCGTCTTATGGAAAAATGTATGGGAGAAATGCACCTCAAAGAGTGTCTCATTTTCATTGATGATATCCTAATTTTTTCCAAGACGTTTGAGGAACACATGGAAAGTTTGGAGGCAGTGTTTACACGCTTACACCAGCATGGTCTTGAGCTAAAACCCTCTAAATGTGAATTGTTCATGTCTTCAGTCGTTTATCTGGGTCATGTAATATCTGAGGAAGGTATACAGACTGACCTAGAGAAAACTTCTGCGATCAGAACTTGGCAAAACCCCAAAAATATTAAGGAGCTACTACAGTTTTTAGGGTTCGCGGGGTACTAACGCCGCTTTGTCGAAAACTTTTCGCAGAGAGCACAGCCATTAAATGCTCTATTAGAAGGACATGGCACGACCAAGGCGTCTCGAAAGAACAAGTCCAAAAAGAAATCTGTGTCTCTTTGGACTTGGGGCGATGCCCAAGAGACGGCCTTTGCTACTTTCATAGACAAACTGACCTCTACTACCATCTTGGCATATGCAGACTATACTAAACAATTCATTGTGCATACAGATGCTAGTGGTTCTGGTTTAGGTGCAATCCTCTATCAAGAGCAAGATGGTGAGAAAAGAGTCATTGCCTATGCGAGTCGTGGGTTAAGACCTAGTGAACGGCGTTACCCAGCTCATAAGCTCGAGTTTTTGGCGTTGAAATGGGCTGTGTCAGATAAATTTCATGATTATCTCCTAGGGTCCACTTTCGAGGTGATAACTGACAATAATCCCTTGACATACGTCCTTTCAACGGCAAAACTGGATGCTACAGGACACAGATGGGTTGCATCTCTCGCAAATTATAATTTTTCCATCAGTTACCGAGCTGGGAAGAATAATGTCGACGCCGACAGTCTTTCACGTTTACCACAAATATTCCCAGACGTGGTCGAAGCTATCTGCCATGCAGCCACTGTCTCTGTCCCCTTAATCGAAAGTGTTTCAGATGATTCAGCGCCTCATTTGACCAATGAGGAGGTGTTTTCGTCTGAGCATTTTAACAAGATTAAGTGGGACAGAGAACAGTTGACCGATAAAACTTTAGCGAAAGTTATTGACCTCAAGAGTAAGGGTTTTCGTCCCAGGGAAGAGGACCTCCGGAGAGAAACTGTGTCTGTGCAGAAATTTCTCCGTGAGTGGAACCGCCTCGAAGTCGAAAATGGCGTTCTCTATAGAACCACTTCTCTTGATGGTCAATTAATCCGACAGCTTGTAATCCCAGAGTCATACCAAAGCCTTAAAAGGCGTCCATAACGATATGGGCCATCAGGGCAAAGAAAAGACTCTGTGGTTAGCTAGGCAACGGTTTTATTGGCCAGGTCTGGAGAAAGACGTGAACTATAAGGTTGAGTCTTGCGAAAGATGTATACGCAGGAAGACTCCAGTTAGGGCAATGGTCGAATTATAACCAATTCACACCACCCGCCCTATGGAGCTTGTCTGCATAGACTTCTTGTCTCTGGAACGGTCAAGGGGTGGGTTTGAGAATATCTTGGTGATCTGATCATTTTACCAGATATGCTCAGGCTATTCCTTGCCGCAACCAGACGGCTCAGACTACAGCTAAAGCCCTCTATGAACACTTCTTTTGATATTATAGTTTCCCAGAAAGGCTCCATAGCGATCAGGGACGTAATTTCGAAAGTAAAGTTATAAAGGAGCTATGCAAAATAGCAAATATACAGAAGTCTCGATCCTCACCATTCCATCCCTAGGGAAATGGTGCTTGCGAACGTTTAAATGGAACACTCTTAAAAATGCTAGGGACATTGGAGGAAGACCAGAAACAAGACTGGAAGTCTTACATTGCTCCAACTGTTCATGCGTATAACGCTACTAAGAGTGATTCCACTGGATTCTCGCCCCATTTTTTGATGTTCGGATGGCACCCCCGTCTTTCAGTCGATGCCTATCTTGGTACTAAACCAGATTGTGGCGAGGCTGACAAACAACACCTTACAAATGGTATTGTTGTGAAACATGTAAACGTATCTTTGTTCTATCACGTGAGTGATAGAAAGCCTTCTTAGTGATAGAAAGCCTCCGTAGAATACTACGATCTCTACTTCGAGTCTGGTAAGACATTGTTTGTATATATATTATGTTTAAAATGATGAAATACCGCCGCATGGGTTTTGTATCGTATTTGTCTTGTTTGTCTATGTTCCGAGTCTTGTATATTAAGTATTCGTTTTGTATTGTTTTAGGTTTATGTCGTATATTGTCGAATCTACCCTTAATAAACCCACGATCCCCGGCAGAAAGCGTTGTCGTTTTTATATTCCCGACGTCCACAAGCTCACACAAATGTTATCAAGAACGTCTTCTGAATCTTTAATAGACCAAAATAATTTAATCCCAGAGTTTTCATAAATTTTAGCACAATATTGTTTAACGTGACGGCAGTAAGACAATAAGTTAAGATTTCGGAGATGTTTGTGGTGGTGCAGACACTATAATTTGAAATAAAGCGGGCCTTATACGGAGTTTTATGTAATTGTGGAATCCAGTACATAGTTGGCAGTTTAATTTACTTTTTGTCTATCCCAGCCTTGAAAATAGTGCACCGAGTGGTATGTGTGGAAACAACATCAGCCTCAGTATATTGAACTAGAGTATACGAATTAATGCTACTTAATTCCAGAGATAAAACATTGACGTAATGTCATATAGGATGTGTAATGTGCACTCGTTCGTGATTGGTGCAATTTTCTGTTCTTGTCAAAGAAAGTATGTCATGTGATGATATTAATACGCGAAAGAACTCGTGCATATATCCCCATACAAATTTAATAACCTATGTCTGATAAACTTGATATGTTTGTAAATTATTGCTACCTATGATATGCAATACTTTATATTTCTTAGGGATACTTTAATTAATTATCATTAAAAAAGTATGCTGATGAACGCTGGCGTTTGTTTTATATGACGTGTGTCAATAAAAGTGCTAGCCAGATCACATTATAAAACATTGCACCCAACGGGCCACTCGAACCCATGGTCATTGACTTACCGGCGAGCGCTCTAACCTTTGAGCAGCAAGGACACATGGTTGGCAATCGATTATTCACCTTTTCCTGTACCCGATTACATATATGTTTTGGTTTAATAGCTTTGTTTCAGTTACGTTACACATATGTTCTTTCCATGCATGTGTTTATCACGTGTTAGTTTAGTTCATTCAAATAATATTTTTATGTGAAATTTAAACTATTCAATTTCTAACACAATACAATTGAAAGCTCACCGCTTCGGTCATCATTACTTTCCAGCAGATAACCATCTTCAGAAAACCGGTAATGTCATATAAAAGTGCGCGCTAGTACCAGTAAGCGATTATATTACTTTGTCTCACGTGTGCGGACGGAGGGCTCGTGCGCCGCGACTTACATCTCAAAGTATCGACCAAATTAAGGACTATTGATCTTTTAAAAAAACACTAAAATGGATGGGATATGGTCAAATGAAATGTTCAATCAAATTCATACTTTAGGCATGGGCAATGTCAACAACAGTAATTTACTACTACAGATGTGAACATAATATCAGTAAGATTACTAATATGGCAGAAATTATGCACTCTATATCCGAAAATAAATTGGTCCATAGAATAATATATTTATCAAGCGAGAGCAGGCGAGCCCTAATTTCTAAATCAAATAAGCCATTTTATCACATCATCTATTTTTTGTGGATTTGATTTCGTACTATTTGACTGCTACCTGTGATACCTCAAATGCGTCTAGTCATTGGAGTTAGCTATCTGATTATGCTTTTGGAACATCGACTTCAGATCTTAGCGAAAACGGCGTCCAGTCAAGCAATAAAGGAAAACAATTAATTGCATTGTTCATATACTGTAGTGTATTCGCAACGGATAGTAGACCATCGACAACGAATATCCTGTTTATATGGAATAACACGAAGTACCATCAAGGGATGTTGTAATAATAATTTATATAAATAAATAATAACCGACACCAAGTCGATTGAATATTTTGTTGACTGTTTTATCACACATTTACATGTTAATGCAACAATGATTTTTCCAAACCATATACATATATTATTTGCATATGCCCCGCTGCTGTTCTACCTATTTTCTATCTGTCATATTAGCCTAAACATGTGTACATATGTAAGCAGATCAATTTCAAATTCATCCTAACCACAAAACAGTATTGGAAGGATCATGGAAAGAGGTTTCAGAAATGAAAAGTTATAATATGGAACTTAACCCTTTTTATCACATGGAACAGCCTGTATTCCGTATAATATACCCATTACGTATTTCCTTATATTAATCATGTGTAATACAAGGCGACCGAATCAGTCGGTCGTTAAAGTGCAGTGTCAGTACGTTCGTCTAGTCAATGTCCCGGAACACCCGTTTAGTCCGTAGTGTCCGTGGACATAGGACTGAATCGGCGATGCTGTGAGGCTAACAGTCCGCCGTATGTAGATTCACCACAAGCAATAATATGAAGTTTCTTGTCGTTTTTGTGCCATGTGATAATTCATCCAGGAATTTGTTATTAAGCTCGCCGGAGGCTCGCTTAATAAAAAATTCCTGAACTCGTTTAATAAAATTGTGTCTGAAATGATAACTCATGTCAGATCCTCTATATATGTTACATGCTATTTTGTCATCGGCTTTGATGCGTTGAACGAGTTTTAATATTTAGTTGGTAATTTCTGCGAAAAGTATTTTTTCTTATTTTCGACAGTTTTGGCATCTTAGGTCCACACTGTATTACAAACATGAGCAATATTTAATTAATTATACAATGAAAAGGACAAAATACAAGAGAAAGGATGGTGAAGACAGAGTTACCAACTTGGAACGGTCAGTAGGCAATAAAGCTTACAGGTTAGCTTGAATCGAAATACAAGACAGTGTAAACAAAACTACATCCCATCAAAAGGAATTCTCTAACAATAAAGTTTACATCCAGTGAAACTAACAAAGAAACACTAAGATGTTGTAAAGCTATATAAAATACAAAATAAGAAACATCTCAATGTATCCAGAATTGTACTGAACAACCGCAGCAGTTGCAGCCAAAGAGAAAACCAATCTAGGGTACGACCAGAAAACCCGAGGGACGAAAGCCGTTAAAACCGTTTAAAACCTTTAGACCCGTTGTGATATATTAAGCTGGTCAGTAGTGCGAGCGCATATGGCAAGCCAATTGTCCAATAATTACGTGAACCCAGGTTTAAAAAACTAGGACTAACGATCGATAAACTAGGTTTTTCGAACGTAAAAGCATGTTAACCTATACTTTCGAGCGAAAACATAGGATAACGTCCGTAAACCATAGTTCACGCTGGTAAACGGAGGTTTACGCTCGTAAACCCAAGTTCACGGTCGTAAACATAGGTTTACGCTCGTGAACCCCGGTTTACGCTCGTGAACCCCGGTTCACGCTCGTAAACATAGGATAACGACCGAAATTCATAGTTCAATCGAGAAACCTAGTTTATCGAACGTAAAACATGGTTTACGGTCGATATACTAGGGTTATCAAAACAACTATGAATTTCGGGCGTGAACATGGGTTCACGACCGTGAACCTATGTTTACGACCGTGAACGATAGTTTACGAGCGTGAACCATAGTTTACGAACGTGAACCTATGTTTACGAGCGTGAACCATAGTTTACGGACGTAAACCTTGAACTTTAGTTTGCGCTCGTAAACTATGGTTTACGCTCGTAAACATAGGTTCACGCTCGTAAACATAGGTTTACGTTCGTAAAACCGGGTTTATCGACTTGTAACTATGCTTTCGGACCGGTATCTGTGATTTACGAGCATAGACAATCACGGCCGTGAACCGTAGTTTACGAACGTGAACTGTAGTTTACGAGCGTGAGCCTAGGTTTACGATCGTGAACCATAGTTTACGGACGTGAACCTAGGTTTACGACCGTGAACCATAGCTTACGGACGTGAACCTATGTTTACGACCGTGAACCATAGTTTACGAATGTGAACCTATGTTTACGACCGTGAAATTGGGTTTACGAGCGTGAACCATAGTTTACGAACGTGAACCTAGGTTTACGTTCGATAAACTAGGTTTCTCGAACAAATCTATGATTTTCGGTCGTTATCCTATGTTCACGAGCGTGAACCTATGTTCACGGTCGTAAACCCAAGTTCACGGTCGTAAACATAGGTTCACGTTCGTAAACTATGGTTCACGTTCGTGAACTTAGGATAACGACCGAAATTCTTAGTTCAATCGAGAAACCTAGTTTATGTTCCGAACGTAAACATGGGTTCACCTTTGTTATCCTATGTTTTCGCTCGAAAATATGTTAGTATTCGATAAACCTGGTTTTACGTTCGAAAAACCTAGTTTATCGATCGTTAATCCTAGTTTTTCGACCGTGAACCTGCCATAAGCGTACAGGTCGTTACTTAAAACGGACGAGTGGCGGCTAAATCTTCCGCACACGTGGAAACACGTGCGCACACATGAGAACACGTGATAGCATCACTCACTTAAATCCGGCTAGCTATTTTATTGACACACGTCATAGCATGGGGTTTTCATGAAAACAAACGTCAGCGTTCGGAAAAATCATTTATTATTGATACTGAATTAAAATATCTCCGAAAATATACACTATTCAACGGAAAATATACACTATTCAACGTAAGAAATCTAACATAGTTCCCATATACATTACAAATCACCGGTGGCAATAACTTACATGTATATAAATTTAAAATAAAATAAGCCTACACTTATTTATAAATCATCATGTACGTAATGCTTGTAAGAGCATGAATTACTCATATGTTACAATGTTACAGTAAAATGATATATTAACATAATGTGACTTATACAATTTGTCAAGTTTATTTAAAGATATGCAGTATCAACTATTGAAACATATAGTCACAATATAGCTATACATATTTTAATAAGGGTACAATGACGCTATTCTTCACATCCTTTCCCATATTCTCATCCGTGACCAGCTCACCGCCAGCTCTAAATATCTCTCTACATAAAAGGTATGTAACTATATCATATGGACGCAGACAATCCAAATCGAGGCAAATGGCTAGCAAACATTCATCAATTATTCCTTGTTAAATATGCATATTCGGCAATATCTCAATATTTAACCTTTTTCTTCACAGTTTTACAGATGCAAATGGGTATAGCTGCTGCAAAAATTTGATATAAATGTCGAATCGTTAATGTACAGCATTCAAGGAACACAGTCTTGATGCAAACAAATATTACAAACATAAATAAGAGGCAACGTATGTGACATCACTAACATAAAACGGTCGGCAATAGGGCGACATCGGCCAAATTGACAATATAGTGCAAATAAAAGAACATCCCATCTTAATGATCCATATACTCGTATTAAGCAATGGTAACTTTTCAACTGAGAAACTCTTGGTGAATTTAAGACGGATGCTAGAAAAAAAAAGTGTCAATGCACAAAGAACTAAGAATAAAGCAAATAACTGTTCCTATCTCCCAAATCGTTAATATGTTTTTTAAACATTTAACATGTCATGTACACTTTCGCCACTTTTTTAACACATAGCTGTACTATCAGTAAAGATTTAACCATGCTACATTTTTCAGTCTGGGGGTATGTGAGTGGTTTTAGGGTCTGAGAATGTCAGACCGTAAATGTATGACTATATCATTGTGCAACGCACTGCATGTTTAGTGGTTTAATAATTTACAGTTCGACACTTCGCTCTCTTCTTTGATTGTGCAATAACCCGACAGAATATGGTAACGTCACTGAAAAGGAAGATACCGTTTTGTGTTGGTCTTAAATCTTATCTTGTCGTGTCATAGAGGTTAATAGTCGTGTTACTTTCCCGTCTGCCAAGTCAATGAGAACTTAACTTGTGACTTTTTACACTTTCCGTTATTCATATATGCATGATCACCTTCAATGTTTGTTATATTGGCTACTAGTTTAGTTACTGCCTTGTTTGTTTGAGGATATAGCCTTCAAAGCATTTCTGTTTTTACTGCCCCGTTTTACTTGGATGGCAATAGGATGTAAGTGAGATTTGTAGCACTCTTGAACCTGGTTTAAACCACCAGCGGGTATTTTGGTGAAATACGATCTTATTTCCTTCAAATTTTGTATCTCCTTTTAGGTCTATAATTTAATTCTTTAATGTCTTTGCGACTTTAAATAAAGTTTATTGATGCTTTTGGAACATCGACTTCAGCTCTTGACGAAAACGGCGTCCTGTCAAGCAATACAGGAAAAAATGAATTGAATTGTTCATATACTGTAGTGTATTTGCAACGGCTTCCCACAAATTGAATTCAGCATCGTCAGCTTTGGTGTTGTGTGGAAACCAGTGAACTTCTCCTATCAGGAATACCTGGATAGGAGAAGTGGTGATGAGGAAAATACTGTTTATAGATAACAACAGGATAGTTAAAGACGACAGGCAATGCACTTTTGCATTGAAATTAGACTCAGAGATTAATTCAGCTCTGTTTATCGTTATAATTGACCCATCTGATATCCCAGACAGTCCCGAGACGGATAACTGGCTTTTAAACGTTACCTTCGTCGAAGACGGTTTGATAGGCGAAACTGGGTGTGCATAACGTTTACTTTTATACATTTCATAGATAATTTTGATATTGCACCCAATCATGATGGAAAACGGTATAAGACAAAATGTTGAAAAGTCAATCCACGGCCAAACGTAATAAAGAAATATATAGGCCGAATCTGAATTTGCATCACATCTGTTTTCCAGGTCAATTGTCCAAAAGAAATGCAAGTTTTTGACAACCACCAACAGTAGAATTATACAAACGATCAATTTGGACCGCATTAAAAAACATATTCGCTTTGATTTGAGAGGTAGAGACACATGTATACACCTGTCAATCGTCAGCGAAACTAAAATCCAAACGGTAAAATCGAGCGACACGTACACCAAAAAGATATGAATCTTGCAGGAAGCAGAAGAGATATCTCGTACATCTATATCAAACGCACTTCGGATCCAGAGACGTACTAACCCGGTATACAAGGCAAAAAGGTCCCCGAGGCTCAAACATGTCAAATAAAACATGGTAGTCGACTTCCTCATTGTCGGTTTCAATAAGACAATTACAGACAGAATGTTGCCAACTGTCCCGATGATTATGAGTATTGGCGATATGTAATTCCAGATGCAATTGCCGATAATGATATTTGAAGATATGTTTGAAGACATATCTGAGATGACATATGACGTGTTTTAGCCGGTGATAGTGTTTGGTCTGTTGTAGTTTAGAGTGGACGTTGCACATACAGTCGCTACATTTTCAAACAGACGTGGCTTTATGTGTTGTTTCTTCTTTGCTCACATCTTTACCATTTGACATACGGAGTATTGCCGGAGAGATGATGTCACACTGACTGTTTTCCTATCAAATAAAAGAATAAAAACATTTTGAGTAATCGTGTTATATATACAAATGAGAAGAAATAGTCCTATAGACACCACAGCAATCCAACGCAATGGCTAGGTAGGTCCGTACTGCCCCATAAACCGACTCACATAAATTGAACGAAAACGTTATTCCGGAGTAACGTTTTTTCATGAATTTGGATGGATTATTGAAACAGAGGAAAGTACTTTAGACATGTGTAATGATTGACCAGTTGCTGAATCGGGAACACGGGAATTTCCGCTAAATATTGTATATACTGCACACTTAATTGCACATAATATTCCAAAAACAAACTTGCAGTTAAAAAGGACACAACTGTAGACGTTTTAATCACACTACACCTTGTAACAACAACTTCATAAATGTTGAAGTTGCTTTTTGAAAAAATGAGCCAGTTCAGTACTGTAAAAAGTTTGCAAAATTTTGCATCCTATGTTTGCTCACATGCTTGAGCCAAACGCGTACTCTGTCAATAATGAAACTTTGAAGGAATTTTATTTGCTGTGTTATTTGTTGTTTTAGTATTTTTTCCAGAAGGAAAGGTCTTACGTAGCCATGTACCATTCGATTATAAGCAGCATATTGTACATACAATATATAGTTGAAATTCCCGTGCTGCATTTTTAAAGTAGTTCAGTGTATTTTCCGACTATTTGGCTTTTATATATACGTTTATATTATTCCGTTAATTCAGCATTAAGCTTTTACGACAATGCACAGTCAAACATACTAAAAAGCAAACAACATATTTTAAGAGTGATTAAACAATATTCAAACATTTAAAGGCAGTTGTAGTGGAACCACATATTCAAAATATAAGTAAGAAAACAAAAGTATCGGAGAATGTACCACAGATAACTGTATATAAATATCGGTCTCAGCGATCTCCAAAGATCATAATGACTGCAAGCACGGGGAGATTTGTTTCCGCCGCCGTAATGCACAGATAACGCTACAAATAAAAGGAATTTGAAAGGAAATCACCAAACACGATAAACACAAACACTATTGCAATCTCTTTTAGAGTGAGACTGGTGAGCAGAACTCAGTTTTTGTAATGCCAATAGTACAAACATTTTAGCCATCCCGAAGATGGTATGCATATGACGGTGAACATTCAATGCCTAGTCCATAAACTTCATATGGACCGAAGCACCATACATTATTTGTTATATTATACCAAATCAGACCAAAAAATTAAATCAATACGTTTTATGATTTATTTTGACGTCGTTTTTTTTCACACGTGAGTTAATATAGCTATCGGACAGGGCGCCCGGTCAATATGCAACTTTATTATACCTCACTCAAAATTCTCTATGTAATTTCCCCATTCCCGATCAGTCAACAATTGGTAATGTTTCATGGTAATGTTTCATGGCAAAAAAATAATTGCTGATTAAATGAATTTTGATGTTTGGTATAATAAAATAAATATCACATCCCATGGAGGGTGATAGAACATATTGTCAACCCTCGATGTGGTAATGTCCACCTCGGCTAAAGCCTCGGTGGACATTACCAATCTCGGGTTGACAATATGTTCTATCACCCTCCATGGGATGTGATATTTATATATTATGGACCGGATGACGTCACATTAAGCAAAGAGTGGAAATGCAAATGAGGTATAATATAACCGTTTATAAAAACTCCTTACAGGTTTTCAGTTCATATAATAATAATATATACGTGTCGATTAAAAGTAAAGGTTTATTCACAGATTCTAAAAATAACAGTGGCCGTCAGCGCTGAACAAAATAATGTGAGTAATAGTAAACAACTTTTACAACCGGCGTTTCATTTTCCAGCTGAACATATAAACACTCCAGCTATGGCATTCTCACAACAGTCTCCGTTCAACTCACAACAGTTCCCTGGAACTCCGATGCAAACACAGAACACTCCTTTTTACAACGGAAATTTATACTCTACTCCAAACCCATCACATTCCCCTGGAATGACACCCCAGTCACAGCAGATGTACTCTATGCACCCTACACAGGGTCCCCCGGACTGGGCATCGGAACTGATGGAAGACATAAAGCAAATTAAAAAGTCTATGACAAAAATTGACAGCATCGAAAAAACTGTTAACATGATAAATATGAAAGTCTCCGATCTCGAGTCAAAGGTCACCAGAATTGAATCTCGTGTTAACGGTGTTGAAGATTCGTGTTCTTTCATAAGTGCACAACATGATAGCCAGAAAAAAGAACTTGAAAATGCCAAATCAAAGCTGAAAGAAATGAACAACACTTGCCAAAATCTGGAACAGAAAGCTGAACATTTTCAATCCCAGAATTCTATGTTAGACGCAAAACTAACAGATCTAGAAGCTAGATCAATGAGAGAAAATCTTCTATTTTACGGAATACCTGAAACTGGCGGAATCGACGACTGCGAAGCTTTAATTAAGCAAGTGTGTGTAGAAAAGCTTAATTTACCAGAGGCAGCAGATATGACCTTTGACCGCGTACACCGAATTGGACCAAACAATGCAAGGAAACCACGACCAATAGTAGCCAAGTTCCACTACTTTAAGCAACGAGAACTAGTGCGGCAGAAATCGTACGATCAGGGGGATACGTTAAAGCAGGCCAACCTAGGGATCGGCGTTCAGTGGCCTAAACAAATACGCGAAACGCGAAAACAACTGTATCCCATTATGCAACGAGAGCGGAAAAACGGTAACGACGTGAAAATGGTGCGAGATAAACTTTACGTCAACGGGCGTGAATACGTTGCACCTCCACAACAACCAGACAGTAGATAAAGACGTCAAGAGAAGTGTCTGTCTGTGCTAACATGGAATGTATTTGGTCTGAAACGTAAACTGACTGACCCTGACTTTTTGGAGTTCATAGATAGTTATGATATTTTGTTTTTCTCTGAAACTTGGTTAAAGAAAAGTGAAAATTTAGTTTTAGATATTAAAGGTTTTGAGTGTGAACATATTTATGGAAATAAGACTCCAAATGTACGCAAAGGACGATCTAGTGGAGGTATTTCTTTATATTATAAACAGGGTCTTAAAGACAAAATTAAAATAGTTGAAAAACAGCAGTGCGGAATTATGTGGGTTAAATTATTACGTGATCTTTTTAACCATAATGAAGATGTATATTTATGTAATTTGTATGTATTACCATCTGAATCTAGAGTTTTAAACCATGAGGAAATAGATTTCTTCGAGCAGCTTGAAATAGGCATAGCAAAATATTCACATTTGGGTAAATTATTCATCTCTGGCGATTTAAACAGTCATACTTCAAATATGTCTGATCTACTAGATTTTGATAGATATTTAGACGAAGAGCAATTTGTAGTAAATGCACGTGACATACCAATACGAGTAAACAAAGATCACGTGCTAGACGTGAATGGACGGCGATTAATAGAATTATGTAAAACGTCCGGTCTAATTATAGCAAATGGTCGCATGCATAACGATTGTCAGTTAGGAGAGTATACTTTTTGTTCTAGCAGAGGTATGAGCGTTGTTGATTATTTGTTGTTTCATTTTAGCGATAAAGACTGCATTGCCGATTTTCAAATTCTAGATTTTAATGAGTTTTCAGACCACGCTCCTTTGTATCTTTCCTTAAAAATGAAATGTACGCAGACTAATCCGAAATTATCGGACGATAGTGACGAAACTATTATTTATAGTAAAATTGTATGGGACAATTCAAAGGTACCTATATTTAGAAACAATCTCATGAATAGCCACGAGGAAATACAGCGATTGACCGATAGTATAAACAACACAGCAATTGACACCGCTGTCGATTCATTCACGAATTATATGTACGATAATACATTTACTCTATTTGGTAAAACGTTTAAAAAGACAAACGTGAATTATATTCATGGTAAAGAATGGTTCAATGAAGATTGTTATACAGCGAAACAGGAATTTAAAAGATCGAGAAATACTTTTTTAAAAAACAAAAATGATACTAATAGGCAACTTTTTACAACATCGCGGACTAAATACAATCGGGTTAAACACAAAGCGCGTAACAAATATAAATATAAAGAAGGAAAGCAAATAAGCAATTTAGCCAAAAAACAACCCAAAAAATTCTGGAAAAACATAAAGAAAATATACAAAAAAAATGTACCAAACGCTGAAAATCTAAATGTAACTGATTTATTCAATCATTTTAAATCGATATATGGAAACGCAAACGAGCCAGAATTTGAAGCCGACACAACGGAAGTGCTTGATGCTGAATTAGACTTAGACATATCTGAAGCAGAATTACGAGCTTCCGTTTTTTCACAGAAAAATCAGAAAAGTTCAGGAATTGATAATTTAATTTCTGAAATATTCAAATCAACGTATGATATAATATCGCCATTTTTATTAAAATTATTTAATAAAATGTTTAATAACGGTGATTACCCTGTTTCTTGGGGTGATGGAATTATTGCACCATTATTTAAAAGCGGAAACGCAAATGAGGCAAAAAACTACAGGGGTATTACGTTAATTAATGTATTAGGCAAAATATATTCTCAACTTTTATTAAATAGATTAAATAAATGGGCAGAAAAATACGATAAGATAGCACAAAATCAATTTGGTTTCCAAAAAGGGAAATCAACGGTAGACTGTATTTTTATATTTCATTCTATTATTTCAAAAGTGTTACATTCTGGAAAGAAACTGTATTGTGCATTTCTAGATTTTGAACGGGCCTTTGATAAAATAGAAAGATCAATGTTATGGCATAAATTGATTTTAGAAAATGTAAGCTCAACAATTGTTAGAGCACTTAAATCAATGTATACTGTTGTCAAATCGCGCATTAGATATAAATCAACATTATCAGAACCCATAAGTTCATATGTCGGCCTAAAGCAAGGGGACCCAAGTTCGCCCATCCTATTTATGATGTTCATTAATGAAATCTCAGAAAATGTAAATTCAGACCTTGATGACATATTTTGTACTGACAATCTGAGCTTATTTATGCTGTTATATGCCGATGATGCGGTTGTATTTGCTTCGTCCCCCGCTTCTTTACAGTCGTTACTAAATGACGTTCAAGTATATTGTAGGACCTGGGGCCTAAAGATAAATACAGAAAAAACTAAAATAATGATATTCGAAAGAGGTCGTCATTCACAATATAATTTCTACCTTCATGATAGCATAATAGAAGTTGTCACCTCGTTCAAGTATCTGGGCATTTTTTTCTTCAAAACTGGAAATTGGTTAAGAACGCAAAAGAGGTTGGCACAACATGCTTCATTCGCATTGCATAATTTATTTTCCATATTTAGTCAAATAAACTTACCAATATCTGAAAAATGTAGACTTTTCGACACACTAGTTGCCTCTGTATTAAACTATAGCTCAGAAGTTTGGGGAATGCATGAGGCTAAAGATATTGAAATTATCCATACGAAATTTTGTAGAAGAATTTTAGGGGTCAAGAAGTCTACCAATCTCACAGGTTTATACGGTGAATTAGGTCGCGTACCACTCATTATAAAGAGAAAACTTAATATGCTCAGATATTGGTTAAAAGTATTACATCTTAATGAAAATATATTGGCCAAAAAAATATATATAATGTTGAAAAACGATGTTGATAATCATAATAATTATAACGGGTCCAATTGGGCATACCAAATTAAAGATATCCTTGACAACCTTGGATTTTCTGATGTTTGGTTATATCAATTTGAAGCAGATATTCCATTTGAATTAATAAAACAACGCTTGATTGACTCATATCATCAAAGTTGGTATTCAAATATCAATAACTCTAACAGGTTAGAATCATACTGCCGCTATAAACACAGTTTTGATATGGAAAAATATTTGAACCTATTAGATGATAACAAATTCCGAATAGCACTGGGTAAATTTCGACTCTCCTCTCACAATTTAGCCATTGAAAATGGTAGATATCTAAATATCCCGCGAGAAAATAGGAAATGTATACATTGTACCCAAAATATAGTAGAAAACGAATACCATTTTTTGCTTGTATGTCCAATATATAGACACTTAAGACAGAAATATTTTAAATCTTACTTTTGCTAATGGCCCACGATAAACAAATTTGATGCGTTAATGTCTAATAACTCGAACAGAACAATTATAAGCTTATCAAAATATGTTTATTATGCATTTAAACTTCGAAATGAAATGCAAGTTTAAATTTCTTTAATACATTTCAACCTTTTCTCCATTTAAGAAATAAAAAAGCTATAACGCTTCTCTGTTAACTTTAATGTAGATTTTGTATGCCATGTTTTTGATGTTCTCACTGTATTGAATATGTATTGTGTGTAGGCTATAAACGTTGTACTGAATGTTTAATGCTGAATAAAGTTAATATATATATATACAATTCGAACAGGAAAATTAGCATTCAAGGACGACAGTCAACCACAAACAAACACCAAAACATACAACTATAAAGATGAATAAAAGGCAAGATATAACACGAAAGGGTTGACAATAGGGCTACCGTTTTGGACCAGTATATATGTATATCGTATAAACGGTATAACAGTATATATTTAAACGTTACCAAATTTGAATGGCAAATTGGAACTCTTTGTTTTGGCACAATAGGGTATCCATCATATTCCAAAACAACTCGTTCCAATATATCTCGCCATACACATGCAATAACCTATAATTATGTTCGTTATGAAGTAGTTCGCATTCATTTTCAAGATTAATGTATAAAGAGGTCAACTTTGTCTGTTTTCGCCAAACTAACTTACTTTAAACTAAAATGCCTCCTTTTTAAAGTTTGAGAGTAGAAGAACTGAGCTTTTGTTTTCACATCGGTTTTGAGTAAATTATGCTATTTAAAACAGTTTGCATGATAATAAATGACATGGTTAGTAATTTCTGCTAAATAATTCCAGAAAAGTTAGTTTTATCTTTTCATAATTTTGACAAACTAACATATATAGCGATACAAGCAATTCTGTTCGACTTTTAAAAAGTATGAAACTATGAAGATATGGTAAACATATACAATAAAAGTGCAGTGTGTTTGGCCATAAACTCGGTTAGATGGCATGTGACCTCAGTACTTGTAGGTGTCATATATACTGAACAAAAAAAGTTTAGCACGAATTTTTAGGGACATAAGACTAAACGTATGAACATTGATATAATTGTTTGAAGTTATTAGAAATGATAGGTAAGGATGTGATTTTCAAACAAAAGTGTTATTTTATTATTTTCTAAGCAAAGTATCATATTTACCTCTCCTATATTAAAACAACTTACTTCATTAAAAGAACGTATTGCTTTGAACAAATTTAATGTTTGGCATTGACAAGAATTGCCCATTCTGATATTGTTTTAAACCGGCTGAAAAGTGTTCACAAACGATTGCTATTCTCAAATGAAACCATTCCAAATGTCGTAATTTTTAAATTACCTCCCTTTTCATTGAAATGAGAACGATTTTTGATAACCATAAAACATATGTTCCCGTCATATTTGCTTTTCTTTTATCAACGACTTTGTTTACAAGTTAATTTGTAGCATTATAATTGGTCATATTTATGTCGCTTTATCATTGACCCTGAACAAACAGGGCTCTGTATCTCGTCTATGGAAATGACATGCTACATTTATTTTGCTCAGTATATCATGTATATATGTAGACTCACAACTCAGTGCTAATCATGAATATTGAGCCAAACAACACCCAACCGCTATAACTGTGCTGAAATAATAAAATCATAAATATGTAAATTACCTTACCTGATGACTGAAGAAGGAATTTTGTAGTTTAGAACCCAGTTGGAGCTCCTCGACTTTATATAATGGTAATGGCACGATTTTTAATGTAAAGTGTTAAGTATCTAATAAATACTGATAAGTGGTATTAACCTAGAAATCGTCCAATCACATTAATTTTCTGTTCCAATAGTGTAACGTTGGCTTTGTTTACAATTCTATGTTCCGGGTCAATGAGAGGATAGTTGAAAGTGTGATCAAGCAAATGGACTCCAAGAGTTCTTCAGTGCTTAGTGACAGGATCATTTTGTTTGCTGCCGAAAAGGAAACACGATAAAAAAAAGATTGCAGTCTCGGTTTGTTTGATTGTTCATGAACGGTGGCTTGCTGTTTAGGCCATCTGGCCCCGGGTTGAGCATAACTCAACATGTAAAATGACAACAGTGCACATTTTTGAGCCATCCCAAAGATGGTATGCATATGATGGTGAACATGGAACCTTCAATGAGATGTTTTCATACCATTTCATAACCAGCGGCGTATGGTCCCAGTTGCTAACAAAATGCTTCGCCTTAAACGATACAACAATGAGCGAAATAAACACAATGGAATTGTGTTAGGAGCAGTGGTTATGAAGCCTGCGTAATACATGAACAGTCAAAAGAATAAATTATAAAGCAGAAAACATATTTTAAAAAAGGTGATTAAATAATACTCAGAACTTTTAAAGGCTAGAGTATTGGAATCAACTATTTGAAAATAAACTAAGAAAATGAAAGTATTTGAGAATGCACCACCGATATCTGTATACAAATATCAGTCTCAGTGATCTCCAAAGATCGGAATGAATAACAGTAAGTATATGGGTGGGTGGGTAGATGATTGCATGTGGATATATGTGCATGTGTTCTTTTGCATGCATACACTTAATTGAACAGAACCTTGCTTCTGATAATTGTGCTAAAGCTTACGAAAACTCCGTGATTAAGTTATTTTGGTCAATTAAAAATTGAGGAGACGTTCTTGATAACATTTGCAATAAACTTCAAGTTTTAGACTTCCAACGATGTACTGGATTCTCAAATTACACAAACAACCATATAAAGTCCGTTTTATTTCCAATTCTAGTTCTTGCACTACTACAAATATATCGAACTGAATTGAACTGAATGTTGTTTAACGGCTCATCAACACAGTGTAAGTTATTTAGAGTCGCCCCAGAGAGAGAGGAAGGATACATAGGAATCCGTAAACCGTGCCCTACTCTTATTATCGAATAAATTCCTATGGTTCTTTAACGTGCCCGGAGGATAGCCCTGTTTACGTCCCCATCCGACGGATGAGGCTAAAGGAACCCAGGCAGATGTTATAGAAGCCTTCAATGACACCTCTCGGTATCTGGATGACATATTGCACATTGACAACCCTTTCTTTTTCTACTATCGTTAATAATATATATCCTAAAGAACTTCAACTTAACAAAGCTAATATTTCTGATATTAACGCCTCTTTTCTCGATTTACATCTCTCTATTGAAAATGGTGAAATAATTAGCAAAATCTATGACAAGAGAGATGATTTTAATTTTGACATTGTTAATTATACCCATTTGGATTGGGATGTTCCCCGAGCAACTTCTTATGCGGTCTATGTGTCTCAACTTATTCGTTTTTCTAGAGCTTGTAGTCGTGTTGAGAATATTCATAATATATGTATAAATAAAAGAATACTCCAGCAGGGCTGTCGTTACAATAAATTTCGATAAATCTTTGCAACATTTTATAAGAATAACCCTTTTATAATTAAAAGCAATTTCAGAACTCTCCTGGGAAAAGGACCTGACTTATATGGTGATGTGATTTATAAAAACTTCTTAAGATCCTTGGTCATAATCACTTTCTTACAATCTTCATAAAACATTTTTAAAAAGTTTATCAAAAGATGTTATGACCCTATCATTTTGCAATGCACCGCATGTTTATTGGTTGACCCTTTTACATTTCGTCATTATGCGTTTCCTTGTGCGATGACTAGACAGAGTATGGACCCTATGATGACGTCCACCTAAATCCTCATAGAACGGTAGCGTTTGATGTTTGTCTGAGATTTTGTCTTGTCTTACCCTTATAGGTTTGTTCTCTTGTTGCTCTGGCTTCTGTCAAGTCCATGAGTACTTGCTATGTGACTTTCTATGCTTGTTTATTTTTATATTATATATACATGATGATTGATGTGTTTTACTTATATTGACTATTAATGCTGCCTTGTTTGTTAGAGGATATATCCTGGCGGGGATATCTTTATTTACACTGTCCCGTTTTATTGGAATGACAATATGGTAATAGTATATAAATATTGCATCCCAGTGAGGGTGACAGTGGATATTGTCAACCTGAGGAAAATAATTTCAACCGAGGCGAAGACGAGGTTGACATTTTTTTCGATGCAGTATTTATTTTACTGGGATGCAATATTTATTTTATTATACCGAACAAATGTTTTGATTAAAATTTAAATATACGAGGGGGAAAAATCTTCTTTTTTTCTTTTTAATTTATATTTTTATACCAGTTTTTATTTGAATCTGCTCGCCACATTTTTTTTATTGTAGTTTGGTAAACCAAGCGTCTTACGATTGACATAACTTCAACTGTATTTTAATATTAAGCGTCCACCGATTTCCAATTGCCAAAGCGTGTCGTTATTGGAAAAACCCAAAACCTATTTTTATACTTCCCGTGACGTCACAATCGTGTAACAGTAAAAATTGTTTACCGGTGAACAGTAAACATTGCTTCAAGCTAAGGGTATGGGCAATTTATACAGGAGTGTAAACGTGAGGTATAATAATGAGGTTTGGTGCCCCCATAGAACCTGGTTTAAACCCACAGCGGCCTTTTTTGCCAATGACCGTTTAAAGGCGGTAGCCCTTTTGTCAACCCTTTTATGTTTGTGATGTCTTCTTTGGCCTTTTATTCATCTTTGAATTTGTTCTTTGTTTCTGTGTGTGTTTGTGGTTGACTGTCGTCCTTAAATGCTGCTTTTCTTGTTCGATTTTTATATCTATATTTACCGACTTGGAACGATCAGTAGGCAATATGGCCTACTGGTTAGCTTAGATTTTAAGTGTACACAACTTCGCTATTATTCTTTTTTCAGCGCTCAAATGGTTTAGGTTGATAGTGCTTTTTACCAGCAGGTTTTCGTTGCTGCGATATAATTTTGAGAAAGATCTTAGTAGTTTATGATAACGAAAACCTTTGCTGAAGAATAACTGTATTTATCGTGTTCGACGATATCCAAATTTCTCTATTCATACTTTTTTTATATGTCACAATAGCGTTGCCTGTGCAGTGTGGCGGCGGTAAAACGTCTGCCCGTGCTTGCAATCAGAACTGTTATTCATTCCGATCTTTGGAGATCGCTGAGCCCGATATTTACAGATATCGGTGGTACATTCTCAATTACTTTTGGTTTCTTACTTGAATTTCGAATAGTTGGTTCCACTACTCCAGCCTTTATTGTTTAATCACCCTTAGGATGTGTTGCCTGCTTTTTAATTTAGTCTTTTGACTGTTACCTGTGATACGCAGTCTTCGTAACCTCTGCTCCAAGCTAAATTCTATTTTGTTTTTTTCGACCATCGTTTTCTCGTTTAGGGCAACACGTGTTGTTAGAAACTGGGACCATACGCCGGTGGCCACGGAATGGTGTGAAATACCGCATTGAAGCTTCCATGTTCACCGTCATATGCATACCATCTACGGGATGGCTCAAATTTCTGTACTATTGGCATTTTAAATTTTGAGTTTTGCTCAACCCGTGGCTAGAGGGCGTGAACGGTTGCAAGAACTTTACACTACCGTTCATTTAACGTAAACATTTGAACATACATTTTTTTTGCTATTTGTCGGTTTTCAAGATTAAAACGAAAATTAACATGAAATTCGACTTTGAAAATGATTGAATTGATGAAAGCTTCTAATTCGAAAAACCAACTGCAGGCATTGTTAAGATATCCTCTTCTATAAAAAAATGAGTTTCATTATTTCTTATAAGAAAAGAAAGAACAAATATATAACTTAAGATTTGGAGGCAATCACACACATTTGCAAATAATGATGAAAAAAATATAAATTATGACCAAAGATATATTTATATTATGGTATGTGATAATACAGAAAAAATAACCATTGATTTTTTGTCTTTATAAAATCATCCTATCATTTGTTTATTTTTCAATATTGCGATAAAATTCGAACATTTAATTTAACATTTATATTTTTGTCTTAAAATAAAACATACGATCACATTTAAATTACAACCATCACATTTAAATTGCAAACATAGTTTTGAACAATTATAGTATGTATTTAGTGAAATTATTTGGTTTAAGGTAAATCTTTACGGCAATAGAAGCATATACTGTGCATTTCAGGGTGCCTGGACGTCAGATATGAATCGATATTTTTTTTTATCACTGGCTAAATGTTTTCATTCGTTATGCTTCACAAAGCCTAAAATTCATTTTGATCCCCCACCCCCATACACCCCTCCCCCTCCCCATTGTTTACATTAAAACAACATGGCGGCGTTATTTTAGAAACTGTCGTCTGCGCATAAAAGATTTATAAAGTAATAAAATCTGTTTCTATGGTTCGGATGTACCACGTAAAACGTAGGTTATGCAGGGTGGTGGTGTTGTTCAATGTTCAGCACCTCCAGCAATTGATCATACTTATCTTTTATTTTGGAATGAAAACCATTATATCTAGCAAATAAAAGGTAGGTAAATAGTATACTGCGTTTATATTTTGTTATTTACACCACTGTTGGTCAACTAATTTTTATGTCACCCTACGCTAGAAAAATGGAATGTTCCGCCGTCGACATTTTGGTTTGAGCTGTCAATAAAATTACAGAAGAAGATAGAGAAGAAGAAGATAAATGTTTATTAAAGTGTCACAAATCATCATATGGCATACACAACAATCAGTACAACATATTAAAATATATGAGATTTAGGGCCTATGAGACACTAGTTGATACAAGTCAATGCATGTATATTAAAAATACAGCTAAAACATAAAACATAAAACATGTAAAACATGCATAACGAACAGTTAGCATTAGCTTAAGACAATTTAATTAGACTATGATTAATCGAGATGCAAGTTATATTAAGATTCTTTCTATTTTTATGGATTTGCAATTAACTCTTCGTTAAAACATGTTCAATAAAATGCCTATTGTGTGTTATTTTGGGTTTTTTAAAATCTAGATAACACTCATTCTTAAGAAAAATCAAACATTATGTAGTTTAAAAATAGTTTAAAATATAATAACTTAGAATTTGCAAACATAAAAATAAAATACTTAGATTAATATGGTACTTCTCCTTCTGTTCATTTTACATAGCGTTGAAGATATCTTAAATTGAAGTTTTTCATTTTTCTTAAGAAAACCCAATTTTTCTGATGGCAGAAAAGTATAAAACAAAGTGTCGATAAGCGAAGCCGCTTGGAAAAGTTCATACCGGATATCATCATACAATGTACAATTTATTAAAAAATGAGTTTCGTCTTCCACTTCACTTAAGTTACAGTATTTGCAAATTCTTTCGTTAAAAGGAGTTTTTGGACGGGTGTACCTTCCAGTTTCTACAGCTAAAGGTAAATTACAGCATCTGAATTTGGAAAACGTTTTCCGTTGGCCCCTTGATAAGTTCATTTTAACATAGAATTCCGTTTTAAATTTAAACTTATATGTTCTATAAGTTCTTAACTTGTTTCCATTTGTATTATTACCATTACTATTTAATTTCTGCTCCCATTTACCATGCTCCTTATCTATTAGTTTTTGTCTAACAATATTAATACACACATCTTTACACGGCTTTTCACATAACATGCAATATTGTATTTCTAGATCATTTATAAATGCTAACATGCTCTTTTCCCATGATTTGCTTATTTTCAATGACCATTTATGAATGATGTTACACAATCTATTTTCTGGCATGCATTTTAATCTGCACCATAATCTTACAGTCTCTATCTTTTGTTTAACAATGCATGATTCCATTCCCATATCACCACGGGTAGCTATATTTGATGTATGTTTACTTGTACCTAAGAAATATCTACATGCTTTATTTATGACTATTTCAACGTCCGTAAAATATCGTTGACCCCAGATTCCTGCGCAATAATACAGTACAGGTTCAACAAGTGTTTCAATCAACCTTTTATATACATCATATTTCATTCCACCTGCATTTAAGTATTTTGTATATACTGGTATTTTCTCTTACAGATTTAGAAACATCTAAACATTCGTTAAACCAAAAACCAAGGTATTTGTAGTATTTTGAAATGTCTACAGATTTATCACCAAGCATGAAAACAAAGGATGACAATTCTTTCGTTTTTGGCCTAAAATGCATGACCTTAGTTTTTTCTTGGTTTACAGCCAGACGCCATTTATTGCACCAGTCGTTAAGTTTACTTAACATAAGTTGTAGCTCATATTCTGTTTCAGCTATTAAAACAATATCATCTGCATACAATATTGATATCGAAACACCGTCAACCATTACACCAAGGTTCATTTGGTTTATATCGTTAGCCAGATCATTGATATACAATGAAAATAATGTCGGGGATAAATTATAGCCTTGCTTAACGCCATTTCGGACAGGGAACCAGTCTGTTAGGAAAGCATTCACCTTAATGGCGCATGAAACAGAACTGTAAAGAGATTTTATAGCAGGCATTATTTTGCCATGAATACCTAAAGCATATTACTTATACCATAGGCAATCTCTTTGAACAGTGTCAAACGCTTTCCTGAAATCTACAAAGCATGCACATGTCTCCTTTCTTTGAAGCTTAAATTTCTATTTTTAATAATTGTGTACAGAGAATATATATGATCTTGACAGTTTCGGTCTTTTCTAAAGCCATTCTGTCCCTCACTCAAAATGCCATTCGCATCTAACCATTTACATAATCTTTTATTCAGTATATGTGTATAAACTTTGCATGGAATCGAGATTAGCGTAATTGGCCTGTAATTCAGTGGACATTTTGGATCATCTCCTTTATATATAGGGCAAATTAGGATTTTCATCCAGTCATCAGGTACAATGCCTTTATCAAAGGAATGACTTATTATACTAAATAAAAGATCTATGCAAGTATCATTACGTAAACCATCTGCTGGGATATCATCTATCCCGCATGCCTTCCGTAATTTTGTGCTATAAATAGATGACTTAACCTCTTCCCTACTGATTGGACATGTAAACACGGGGGTTCAAAATTAATTGTCGGCTTTGCGAAGGTTAGAGAATTGCTACGCGAAGATTGCAAACAGATTTAGGAGCGTCCGTTATCAGTTATGAAAACTTTTATAAAGTAATAAAATAAATCTCGATTCATATTCGACGTTTAGGCAACCTGAAATGCACAGTAGGTTTAAAATCGAAAATCGAAAAAATAGTATGCGCCTAATTCAAACTGCATATCAAATGCATAGGTTCTAAATGACGGTTTCACATAATTAAATCTCGTATTTTTTATGAAAATCACTGCCGCTGAAAAACAGCATCTTAAACAAAAGTGTTACATTATAAATTAAACACCTCTTGTATGTATATACTGTGCTATCATTTGGTAGAAAGTGTTTAGGAACAAGGCACATGTGTTACAAATCATTGCATCTTCATGGCTGAATAACCATATAACCTTCCGTAAATTTGAAATTGTTTTCAAATTAGCACACGTGTTATCAACTGTGGGTGGAGAGAGTGCATATGCGGTTTTGCCATATATACAATAAACATTGCGTCTACATAAATTTGTAGTTGTATATAATGATACATTTACTTTGACTTAGTAAGGGACGTTTTACTATTCATCTTTTATGTTTGTATTATTTAATTGTTTTAACCATCTACCAATTAGCAAATTCATAATTTAACACGTATTTGAGTCGCAGTACACGTGGACATAAACAACGCTAAGCGGCTGTATTAACCTTAATTTGTTGAGGTATACAGGAAGTAAATCACTGTGGTATTCATGCCTGAGGTAGTCGAAAGGAGTTCCCAAATATATAATCCCTAACTTTTTTTGTGATAAAAGGCATTTTTGAGTGTTTAATGCCTGTTTTTCTGGCTGAAATGACTTTATTGACTTGTTTGTGAGAGCTAAGAACCATTTGCATGGTTGTATGATGACTTTATTTATCAACTTGAAGGTATTGAAAGTGAAATTCTAACACGACATGCGCAGTCTTTCATATAGACAAAGAAGCGAGACACCTGAATGTTATTCTACGATAAAATACACCTGTTCCATTAATTCCCCGCATATATTTCACCCGTTGGAAGCGCCACGTTACATGGCGTCACTTGGTAAATATACGTCACGAAGACAAACTCAACAGTAATTTTAATGAAATAAAGTGCCATTCTCCCAAACGTTGTACACCCCCGATATAAACCCATCATATGCATCAGTACATATAACATTAATAAGCATCTTGAACAAGCGGAGACCGTTGGACGTCATACACCGCAAGCTATATGACGTAAGCAATGACTTAATTGTTTGTCACGTGACTACAAGTGTATTGAAACATATTGTACCGCGCAGAACTTTGCATACGTGGGCGCCTAATGGAACAGCCTGTAAACATAGCAGCCTGATTACCTTGACCTCCGAGATAATATACAGTGCCACCACAATAGCGTAAACAATGGGATTATTGTTGTGTTAGAATCGAAATAATAAATACGTACCTGTTTTTTATCGGTGAATCAAAAATAGTTAGTCGTTCGGATGCGAGTAATTAAATCACTCGTACTAACGCACTCGTGCTTAAATTACTACGCATCCGAACTCCTAACTGTATTTTATTCACCGATAAAACACAGGTACGTATTTATTATTTCTTAAGTAGAACACATTTAAGAGGTGTCGAATGAATGCAGTTTGTTCACGGTTTCAACAATAATCAGAATTTTATTTTCTTATATGCCACATGACCCCTACTATTCTCAGCAGTTTTCTAGAGAGGAAGGTTTCAAGACTAAGAACATGTAAGTGAATCTTAGTTTGAACTTCATTTTGAAATATTGCACAGGACTCAATGGGATTTGTTTTACTTCTGGCACACCTATAACGCGGCTTAATGTGAATTGAATTTCATTTTCGAATACTTGCCTAAACAGTATTTTATTTTTCAGAATGACTGCAAAAAATACTTCAGGGTGTTTTAAAACGCGTTTTGATTTTTTTTTCGCATGTTTTTTGCCTCGGAAAGCTGTAATTTGGAGTTTCAAATTTTTGAAGTCTTTAAATGATGACCTGGAGAGACATTTTCAATAAAACTAGGCTTGTTTGTTGTTAAAATGTAGATATTTGTATTTGCAATGATAATTTAGCATTATAATTTGCAAAAGTATAGTTGTATAGGTGTGACATCACCAAATCCTTCCCCTTACCCCCTAAAATTGGACTTTCTGAGAAAATGTCAGAGAGTACTGTAAGAAAAGTATGCTGTCCAGTCATAGAAACTTAACTTTTAATCACAAAGCTAGTACCAGACTTGCATTTATGAGTAATTGGGATGTTTATATATGCATGTAGTGCCACCAAATTAAGATATGATGCCACAAATAACCAAATTGCCTTGTAAATCAGATTTTGGCATGAAAATCAGCATATTTTTGCATTTATATAGCACTTTTGGGAACTAAACATCTTGATGTTTACTGACTTTTTTAAGCATTTTATCCATTAGACCAAGTACAGATACGCACAGTGTCATTTTATATTACAATTAAAGAAAGGTAAAACTGTGAAAATTATTCGAGATTTTCATCGCTGTCGACTGCACTGTACATTTTTGAAACGCCCATATCTTGATCAATATTCAACCGATTCGCCAAAATGTTTTGAAAGTGAAAGTATAACACATTTAAGAGGTGTCGAATGAATGCAGTTTGTTCACGGTGTCAACAAAGATCAGAATTTTCTTTTCTTATATGTCACATGACCCCTACTATTCTCAGCAGTTTTCTAGAGAGGAAGGTCTCATGACTAAGAACATGTAAGTGAATCTTAGTTTGAAGAAATATAAAAAGATCGGACAGGGAAAGTAGCATTCAAGGGGGACAGTCAACCACAAAACACAGAAACACAGAAACAAACACGCAAACAGACAAACAAGAAGGCAAAAGTAATATTAAATGCAAACGACATCACAAACACACAAGGGTTGACAATAGGGCTACCGCCTTCGAACGGTCAGTGGCAAAGTAGGCCACTGGGGGGTTAAACCGGTTCTAGGGTGCACCAAACCTCACACTTACCCTACTGTCATCCAGTTAAAACAGGACAGTGTAAATAAAGAAATCCCCGCCATGATCTAATCTCATTTAGAACTTCATTTTGAAAAATGGCTAACTAAAAAGCTTGGAAAATATTGCACAGGACTCAATGGGATTTGTTTTACTTCCGGTACACCTCGAGAATCTTAAATCTAGTACATGTAGCCTATCAACAGAAATAGAGCACGACTATAACAACTATCATAAACAAAACAATTAATAATAGATTCGGGCCATAAAACAAAACATTAATTTGAAGTATTGGCATAAAACCCCAGTTAGTGATTTATATTCGGGGGCAAATGCCGACACTGGAAAGGGTAAAGGTCGTCGCAACCTTTCCTACACATGGGACCACGTGTTAGCATAGTCCATTAAGCCCTTGAGTGGTGATAATGCGAACAATACCAGCCTGATGTGTAACTTTCACTATTGTGTTTGAAATTGAATAATTTAAATTGCACATACATTGTACAGGACCTATTAGGCAGTAAGTTAAATGTACTTCATTAATACCGTCTAAAAGTGGTGAACCACAAATATGTGAGCCCTTTTCTGTTTCAAAGAATAGGACAAGCCATATAATAAACTGTCAATAATTACAATACCTAATTACGTTTATATTAAAAGACAAACAACACATGCTTGCTTTTAAATGTTAAAAATATAATTTAAACATGGTTTTAAAAAATAAAAACGCTGTTACTGTGGATTAACGTTGGCTCACAGCTCAAGTTCTTTGTTCTAGTTCCTTAAAGCTACAGAGTCTCTATTTTAACTGGTATTAACTCATGAATATGAATGAGTCACGTGTGAAGTAGTTTCAAATCGACGAACACAGCAATAGCCTGTAGATAAGGCAGACAAATCGATGCGTAAAATATCACATTTTTATTTAGCCTTCATACAGGTAACATCGATAAATATACGGCTTCGGAATATATGTGAAAAAAACAAACTTGCCCGGAACGGGATTTGAATCACTGCCGTTGCGCTTTTAAGTTTTGATGGCTATACGTTTAACCACTAGACCACGGCTATTTATTAGTATATATTAACACTAAATAGGCATTACGTAATAACTAGCGCACACACAAACTCATCAAGCACTAATAACAAGCCGAGATATGGTTGTTTTTAGGCGGAATATTAGTTTCATATTGATAACATATAGTATTACACCAGGCAATGTTAATTTACTCGTCCGACAAGATGGACTGTATATTTATGGATTCATCTTGAGTTGCGTTCAAATATGTTAAGTTATTTTGCCTCATAATAAATGGTAGTTTGTATACCATGTTCTCAAGAAACGTTATAGCTCAGTGGATAGAGCACCTGACTTGAAATCAGAAAGTCGTGTGTTCGAGTCCCGAAAGAGACTTTTTTGTCTTCTGTCATAATGTTACCTGTGTACATGTACGATGGTCACTGGTCGATGTCTATACAGTAAATGATGTCCTGCGTTATATTTGCTCGCTTAAATACCCGATTTCGACATGAGATGGTGAACATGAAGTTACAAATAAAGACACGCCTACAAAGAATAAATCGATTGATATAGATACTCTGTAGCTTTAAAGAAGCTCGTGAAACAGTAAGAGGCACATTTCTTGCAACGGTTCACACACTGTTGATCATAGACTGGTCCCCCGATTTATTCCGATACAAGCACATTTTTGCAACGTATAACGGTTCACACACTCATAGTCATTGACTGGTCGCACGGTTTATTCTAATACAAGCAAACTTTTTGCAACGTATAATGGTTCACATACTCATGGTCACCCAGTTTATTCTGATACAAGAACATTTCCCTGACAAACTTATAAGGGTTCACACACTCATGGTCATAGACTGGTCCCCCGGTTTGTGTTCTACATCGGTGAATAATTATCGGAATATAAAAAAAGTATGAAAGGAGAAATCTGGAAATCGATGAAGTTTGTTTCTGTGCATGTTTGTGGTTGACAGTGGTCCCTGTGCATGTTTGTGGTTGACAGTGGTCCCTGAATTCAGCATTTCCTGTTCGACTTTTATATCCACTTTTAGGTAAAGCTTTATTATTTTTCATATTGCCATATATATTGAAATACACATTTCCTTCATTCTTTTCCTCGCTTGCTCTCTCAGTGTCATTTTAATAGTATGATGTTTTGTATTATTATACTTATCAACCATTGCCTGCAACACGTCTAAATATTTATTTGTATTGTTTGCTGTAAAATATTTCCACATCCTCTCGTTTAATGTTCAGTTAAACCGCTCAATTACTACTGCGTTTCCGTAATTAAACGTACGGTACATGTAATATTATTGTCATCAAGCAATTGTTGAATGTTTATTGTAAAATTCTACACCTTGATCAACCCAACGGAATTTACAGGGCCTCCCCGTGCTTACACATTTTTGGAAAGCTTAGGTAATTTCTATACCAGTTTATTTGAAACATAACCCAAGCAAATTTACTAAATACATCAATAACAATAAGCAAGTATGTAATACATGTAAATACTTTAAACAGATTACATATCAACTAATTCAGTTTCTTTAACAATCACACGGCGTTGAGTGAACTTTCCTTTTATGGGTTTATGAAGTTCATCGGCTAAATTATCAGTCCATCTCAACGCCTTTTCTTGTATTTTGATGCTCCAAGTCCAAGTTTATATTTAGTACTAATAACCGACTTCTCTTAATTGAGTTTTTATTCTCTTAATTGTGTTTTTTTGCTACCAAAGGATCACCTTTATCAGTATTTATTCACAATCAAGATTTTAGCATTTTTTTCACCAAGTGATTTGTATTTCATTGTTTTTAAACCGTTTAGGATGTGGGCTTTTTTTTTTACCACACATTGATTTATTACAAGGATTTTCGTCATACCAATTATCATGCTCTTTATAATAGTAACAATATCAACCTCACAATTATCTCTTTTTCCATATTTTTTGTTAATTATTTAATCCATTTCCAACAAAAAGATATTAATTGAGAAATGAAGAGACAGTATCAGAAATATTAACTGCGTTGTGTTGACCATAGTAAAAAAGAAAGGATTGTCAAAGTTTAATATGTCATCATCCATACCGAGAAGTGACATTAAGACTGTTCAATTACATCTGCCTGAGTATCTGGTGAAAGATCCAACATGAAATCTCTTTCATAGTAATACGAAATCAAATTAGAGCACTCTCCGGTAAGTCAGAGGTCAAGGGTTCGAGTGCCCCGTTGGGCGCCATTGATTATAGTGTGACCCGGCTAGCTCTTTTATTGACACACGACATATTGAGGGGTTGTCAGGATAACAAAAGCCAGCATCCGTAAACATCATTTATTAATGATAATGAATAAAAACTTTGAATGTATACAATTCTCACCATAAGACACGATATTACCCATATACATTCCACATCACAGGTTTTAAGCAATGACCTACATATATATGAAGTTTCCAGAACACAGTTATTTATCATATTCAAAACACCCCATACTTATCACACCCCTTCAACATATTGTATTACTGGTATATACAGTTACAGTTAATGGATATATAAAGGATATGTGTTTGTTTTGAGTGAATATAGGATTTACTTTCACCGAGAAGTGAGAAAACTTATGTTTACGAGTGCTCTAGCACAAGTGAAAATATTTGAGTTTTCTCACTTTGAGATGAATATAACACAAACATTCTATTTATTATATACTCACAACCTGTACATTTATACAGAAAAAGTATCATGCGCCAAAACTGTGACGTCAATAATGTCAACAACGTCAACAACGTCAACAGGTGCATGACGTCATTTTGAGTAAAAATATGTTATAATTTCACATGTGAAATATAAACAATGAAAATGGAAGGTTTTATTTTAATCATAACATCATTTTCACTGGAAAGTATATAATAAATTAAATATATTGCAAATTCATCACGTTGAACAAAGACTTGCAGTATGAACCGTAGATAAATAACGTTGCAATATAGTCATATTCATCACAGCTACATCTCGCATTCTCATCACCAGCTCTACATATATATGTACATACAACTTATGAATTAGTTCTGTAAATCATGTACTTTAAAATATACTTAAGGAAAAAAGAAACGCAACTTTTTTTGGGTCAGTATATATGAAACATTATCTGGTCAAATAATCTATTGTTAATTGACCGTTGATCGCAGATTGTCACCGATACCATTTTTTATTTTGAAAATTATTCTTCAATAAAGCATAAAATACAAAATGTAACCAAATGCACGTGATGCACGGGTCGTGGCATATGTACTCGGGAACACATGCCACTTTCTGTCTTAATTTTGTCGCACGACACCGTGTATCAAGAATCCAGAGTTTTTGTCAAATTTTAGTAAGATTTTCTTTATGCTATTTTTACGTAAAGAGGAGCGTGAAGACGCCGTCAGATAGCTGTTGAACGGAATTACGCAGCGTATGGTGTCTGTCCATCTTGGCGTGCATACATGCACTATAACAAGACTATTTCAATGTCCGAGAGAGACTGGATTGACAACAACCGTCCTAAACAACGATGTCCAGGTGTTACATCACGTCAAGATGATGCGTATTTTCGCCTCAAGCATCTACGTCAGTGCTTCCGCACCTCAACAAAAACCGCCGTGAAACCACCGTGAATATAAGGGGTCCGCCTAACAACCGAATACGTGCCAGGACCCTTTCTAACCAAATTATTTGTTAGGATATGCTGTCCGCCTGGTTTTGCTTATGAACGTTTATCTGACACTCAGATTCACACAAAACTAGCGAAATTAATATCAGACCTAAATACTGCCTACTGAAATAAAAGTATAGTTTTTAGATATATGCACGTCAAGATATTTGATGCACGTCAAGATATTTGATTATTAATACAGAGTTGCGTTTCTTTTTTCCTTGAGTATACTATATATGATAACAAATTGACGCAGACAATCAATTTAAATGTCTGGTAAAAATCCATATACATTATTGGTTCATTTAATAATTACTTATATTACTTAATTACTCGTATTCAAAAAATATGCCGATAATTAACTAATTTATTCACAGTTTTACAAATGCAAACGGACGTACGGGATATTGCAAAGTTTAATATATTTATATATATATATATATACATATATATATATTTAAAACCACATCTTAAATAATACGATTTTGTAACTTGTCAATCCCTTAATCAATTTAAGACGGAATCATGCTGGAATATGTGACATTACAAAATGACCAAGAACTAAAACAAATAACTGTTCCCACCTTCCAAATCCTCTAACCATTTTCTAAACACTATACCAGTTTTAGCAACTTAATAAAACATCATCAGCCAAAATGTGGATACAAATCATATTTCCAAGATAATGCTCTTAAACCTTCAAATGTCCTCCAAGATTTTCCAAACTGATAACTGATCAATGAGTGAGTATAAAAACGTGAAAAATGTTTTAAAAATTGATTTGTTCAAAGCTTTTATATAAATTTGTATTCTTGTTTAAATAGTCAGTTCAAACGCTACTTGAAGCGTACGCTGTAATGTTTTATGTCTTGCTGACTTAAAATAAAGTTTATCCTATCTTAGATAAATTCGTCTGGTAATTGGTGTTCTCTATCTGGTTATGTTTTTTGAACATCGACTTCAGCTCTTGGCGAAAACGGGGTCCAGTCAAGCAATACAGGAAAAAATGAACTGCATTGTTCATATACTGACATATATTCACTATGGCCCACCACAAATTGAATTCAGCATCTCCAGCTAGGGTGTTGTGTGGAAACCAGTGAACTTCTCCTATCAGGAATACCTGGATAGGAGAAGTGGTGATGAGGAAAATACTGTTGATAGATAACAACATGACAGTTAAAGAAGATAACCAACGCTCTTTTGCCTTGGCCTTTGTTTCAGAGATTGATTCAGCTCTGTTGAGCGTATTCACTGGCATTGCTGGAGATTTTGATGAATAGCATGATATCCCAGACGGTCCTGGGACTGACAATTGGTTTTCGAAATGGACCGGCGACGAAGACGGTTTAGTATGCAAAAGACTGTGTGCATATCGTTTCCTTTTATACATTTCATAGATGATTTTGGTATTGCACGCAATCATGACCGTAAATGGTATCAGACAAAACGTTGAAAAGTCAATCCACGGCCACACGTAATAAATAAATCTATAGGCCGAATCTGAATTTGCATCACATCTAAACTCCCAAATGTGTACAAGTTCATAATTCCAAAAGAAATGCATGTTTTTGACAACCAACAGCAGTAAAGTTATACAAACGATCCATTTGGAACGCACTAAAGAACAAAGTCTATTTGCAATAAGCGGTAGCGACACATATATGCACCTGTCAATCGTCAACAAAACCAAAGTCCAAACTGTAAAATCGAGCGATACGTAAACTAGAAACGCATGAATCTTACACGAAGCTGAAGAAAGGTTTCGTACATCTATAGCAAACGTATGTTGAATCCAGTAACGTAGTAACCCCGTATACAAGGCAAAAAGGTCCCCGAGGCTCAAGCATGTCAAATAAAACATGGTTGTCGACTTCCTCATTGTCGGTCGCAATAAGACAGTTACAGACAGAATGTTGCCAACTGTCCCAATGATTATGAGTATTGGCGATATGTAAAGCCAGATGTAATTGCCGATCCTGTACTGGACATAATCTTCTAAATCTTCGCTGACATTTGAAGACATGATGAGTTGACGTATGAAATGTTTATTTGATGATGGTTCTTGTCGGTTTTATTTCAGAGCAGGGACAGTCCTTGCATGCAGTAACTTGGCTTTATGTCTTGACGTTTCGTTGTCTCAATACTCTCATCTAAGTCATTGTCGTCGAACAGCCAGTTGTCATCCCCGTGGCTAGTGGTCTATTCAATAAAATAATTAAACAGGTTGAAAAACCGTATTATAAGAAAGCGTGTTTGAAATAATAAATCGAACAAGTGAGTTTTCTGTTAACTATAACAGTCACTTTACCCAGAGCAAAGGCTTTTACAGAAGACATTTATAATTGGACTATTGATAGTTCTTGTATTAAATTCCGCCCTCTATTGCAAATGGGGTCAAACTCCCGCAAACATTGGTCATGTGCTCCACTGTATATCTATTTTTACCGTACTTAATGTGTAATATTCATTTATTACAGCATCGTTAATTTGATACACTTTTTGATTTTCTATGAACAATATAATTATATTTTGTCACATATGTATCTTTGACAGTGACTTATAGGCCCATTGGTCCGGGTGCTTTTTCATTGTATATATGCAGTTGCACATGTGACTATAATAAACGATTTAAATACTTACTTAAAAGAGTTATTTGAGACTAGATGTACGTTTCTTTAATACAGACTCAATTCTGCATATAACATCAGATATAAAAGTCGAACAGGAAATTCAAGCATTCAAGGACTATAGTCAATCAAGAGCACGCCTATAAACAAACAATAGTTGCAAGGATAAAAAAACAGGCAAGATATGTGACAGCTCAAACATAAAATGGTTGACAATATAGGCGGTCAATAGGGCTACCGCCTATTGCCCTACCGCATACTGACATAAGCTTGGTTGGCAGATCGGAACTATGTATTTCTATGTAGTTGTTTATTTGTGTGTGCTTCCTGGACATGTTCAATCAACTCGACAATCCGATCATCTACACTGGTGTATTTGTGTAGTCATTCTAACCATAATATACAATGATTTACTATTAGGGCCAATACGTTACTCACTTACTTTCTTTCATCGCGAATGAAGAAATAAAAGACATACTACCACGCAAAAACATGCTTTACTCAAGTTCGGACGTAGATACAGATATTTTACTAACACCTGAATAGTTAGTATAATATAATTAAAAAATAAGGACAAAGTGTCCAAAGTTTGAAGAATATATTTATCAGAGTAATTTATGAATGTTATTACAACACAATGCAACATAAATCAGTGTCAACTATGCAACATGTAAGTTTTAATCATGAATGTCCAGCACAACTTCCAATCATTTGGACACATGTTTTAATTATCTTTACAATAGTATTGAAATAATAAAATCAGAAATAAAAATGTCGTACCTTAAACACGTGTAGACCCAAGGAGCAATAGTTTATAAAATAACGCGGTTGGTGGCCTATTTATATAATGGTGATTGGCAGCATTTTAGAATCAGACAATCCAATGTTGTGCTGACGTACATTTATTTATTGTCTAAGTGAAGTGCAACAAAACCTGAAACATTTTTAATTAAGTCGTCTGAAATGCCAATTGCGTATCTGAACGAACAAAATGTCAGTGTTTGTTTTTGACTGACGTGCATGCATTTATTATCTAAATCTCGACAGTTTTTTAATTAAGTCATCTGAAATGTCCATTACCTAACTGAACAAAAATTCGGTGTTTGTTGTCGGCTGCCATGCTATAAATGCTGAATAATAATATGGCAATATTTGAACATATTATCCCTCCTCCAAATACTCTATTAACACCTAGAAGGGTTAACGAGTAAGATTTTGTGTAGCAACAAATTACTAGAACCTAATTTAACACCCCCTCCTCATCCCCTCCATCCCCACCCCAACCTACATTACACTGCGGCATTTTTTGCCACTGACCGATCCAAGGCGGTACCCCTATTTTCGCGGTACCCCTATTGTCGCGGTACACCTACTGCCGCGGTACCCCTTTTGTCGCGGTACCCTATTGTCGCTGTACCCCTATTGCCGAGGTATCCTTTATTGTCGCGATACCCCTATTGACGCGATACTCCTATTGCCGCGGTAGCCCTATTGTCGCGGTACCCTTATTGCCGCGGTACCCCTATTGCCGCGGTAACCCTATTGTCGCTGTACCCCTATTGTCACGGTACCCCTATTGCCGAGGTATCCTTATTGTCGCGATACCCCTATTGACGCGGTACTCCTATTGCCGCGGTAGCCCTATTGTCACGGTACCCTTATCGCCGCGGTACCCCTATTGCCGCGGTAACCCTATTGTCGCTGTACCCCTATTGCCGCGGTACCCATAATGCCGCCCTATTGTCGCAGTACCTCTATTGTCAACCCATTTATGTGTGTGGTGTCGCACGACTATTTACCCTTGTATGTGTTGCTTGTTCTAAACCCGTGTTTTAGGGGACTGTACATGTGTTGCTTTTACTAAACCCGTGTTTTAGGAGACTGTACATGTGTTTTGTAAATGCTACTTTTCTTGTTCAGCGTTTATACCTACTTCTGTTTATATCAAACAAACATGTTTTACTATTTGAAAGATTCATTTTTGATTTGTTGGTCAAACTAAATTTCTCGAGTAATATATGATTTATTTAATTAGCAGAGCGCTAATTCTAAGGGCGACAAAGTGCACAGTCATATTGGCGTGAAACATTGACATAGTGGCAGGCGCACCACACTATATATAATGACAATTCGACATAGTGGCAGGAGCACCAACACTATATATAGTGACAATTCGACATAGTGGCAGGAGCACCAACACTATATATAGTGACAATTTGACATAGTGACAGGCGCACCGACACTATATATAGTGACAATTCGACATAGTGGCAGGCGCACCGACACTATATGTAGTGACAATTCGACATAGTGGCAGGCGCACCAGCACTATATATAGTGACAATTTGACATAGATAGTGGCAGGCGCACCGACACTATATGTAGTGACAATTCGACATAGTGGCAGGCGACACTATATATAGTGTCAATTTGACATAGTGGCAGGCGCACCGACACTATATGTAGTGAATAATTCGACATAGTGGCAGGCGTACCGACACTATATATAGTGACAGTTTGACATAGTGGCATGCGCACCGACAATATATATAGTGACAATGTTAACAATTGGCACTCTTATTTTTACAATATTTCGATCGTAAGATCTGTATCAAGGAATGTTTCCACAAACGCTACATTTTTACATGTTGATCACACACAGTTAAGAATATAGGATCATATACTCAGTCTTAAGGTTGCGCACTGCTAAATATAGCATGACATAAGCCCCGCCTTTTGTTGTGTACGACTGATTCAGTGCAGAAGCGAAAATTCAATGGTTAGCGCATATTAGTTTTTTAAACATACAAAATACATTTTCAGGAAGGATAAACATTGTGTACAATAATCCCCACAAGGGTCATTGAATGGAATAAACAAATATTTTATTTTTTAATGTTTTTGTAAATTTAAGCGCCAATGAAAATGCACGTCAATATTCAGTGAGATTCCATGCGGTTTGTAAATGAGACATCTGTATAGCGTTTGACCTGAGAAAGGTGTACCCTTCGTACTTCCAAAGGCTTTGTGATGGAAATATCTATGAAATAAGGTAATTTAATGAAAAGATGGTGTCTACTTCTTTAGATACGAGCCGACATGTCACACATGTGGCATATGGAGAAGCCCCACAGTTGACATGTCACACAGGAGACATATGGAGAAGTATTTAGTTTCCCGCAAACTTAATGTATCAATCCAAATCGGACGTGACGTCATATTGCAACGTTACGTTGTATCACGCCGTTGTGTTTACCGCAAGTGTTCGCACATCCTTTCTACCAGTTTATGTTCTGTTTCTTCTACATGCACCACCTTATGACATATACAATATATATATAGTTATTTTTCGTTAAATATAGAAACATATCAATATACAAATATAACGTTACATAACAAACTAATACCCTAAACAAAGGGGTATTTCCAACCAAAATTTGGGAACAATGTTGTTATTAACGTCTTATTAATTAACCATTACTTATAACCATTAACAATTGATACATTGACACATGTATATTAACTATATCGTCAAATACAGAACAAGGGACATATATTCGTTTTCTCACCAGGGTCGATAGCGTCTTTCATCAGATATTATTTCGATACAATGTCTCACCAGAGACGTCATTTCGATACAATGTATTTAGTTACCAGAGACTTCATTTCGATACAATGTCTTACCAGACACATCATTTCGATACAATGTATCACCAGAGATATTTTTTTGATACAATGTCTCACCAGATTCGATACAATGTCTCACCAGAGACTTAATTTCAATACAATGTATCACCAGAGACATCATTTCGATACAGTGTCTCACCAGAGAAATCATTTCGATACAATATCTCACCAGATATATCATTTCGATACAATGTCAAACCAGAGACATCATTTCGATACAATGTCTTACTAATTCCGATACAATGTCTCACCAGAGACATCATTTCGATACATGTCGCACCAGAGACATCATTTCGATACAATGACTCACCAGATATCATTTCGATAAATACATCATTTCGATACAATGTCTCACCAGAGATATCATTTCGATACAATGTCTCACCAGAGACATCATTTCGATACAATGTTTTATCAGAGACAGCATTTCGATACATTGTCTCCTCAGAGACATCAATTCGATAAAATGTATCACCAGAGATATCATTTCGATACAATGCCTCACCATAGATATCCTTTCGATACAATGTCAAACCATAGACATCATTTCGATACATTGTTCCACCAGATACATTATTTCGATACAATGTCTTACCACAGATATCGTTTCGATACAATGTCTCACCAGAGACATATATTTGTTGTCTCACCAAAAACATATTCGTTGTCTCACCAGAAACATATATTCGTTGTCTCACCAGAGCCGATAAAGTGTCTCACCAGAGACATCTGTTTGATACAAGTTTAGGGTTATTTCAGATTTATCTGATACCTTTATCAGTAACACACTCTCTTAATATTTAGATTTTTGATTTTAAATAAATTGACAAATAAATTAGTTTGACACATAGACACGTTACCATTTGATCAGTATATGGCGTTCGTAAAGCGGAAAAAACAGTCTCATGCGGATTATGATGTCAAACCATATTAAAATAAAGAAATACGAAAATTAGAAATATAGTTTATACAAGTTGAAGGACGTGATTAGAACCAACCTTAACGGCTACTATGTAAACGCTGATAATAGAAATGTGTGTCATTGTTCTACACTTAATAGGAACATTATAAGTTTTAAAGGGAAATCTTGAATTCTTAAAATGTGTGGTGTCCTGTTAGAATTCGACAATACTATTGACAGTAGGGTAAGAGTGAGGTTTGGTGCACCCTAGCAATTGGTTTAAACCCAACGACCTTTTTTGCCACTGACCTTTCCATGAATATAAATGACGTTTATGAATATAAAAAAACAAAAGCATACACAGCTACAAAGTAAGTACTCATTGACTTGGTAGAAGCCAGAGCAACAAGGGAACAAAAATGAGAACAATGGTCCTATAGAAATTACAGCACCCAAACACATTGGCACCGTAGATCCGCACTGTACCACAAACAAAGTTCAAATTAACTATACAATGAAAAAGACAATACACAACAGAAATGGCGGTGAAGACAGAGTTACCGACTTGGAACGGTCAGTAGGCAATATGACCTACTGGTTGGCTTAAATCGATTTTAAGTGTACACAAACTCGCTATTATTCTGTTTTCAGCGCCCAAATTGACAAGACAGTGTAAATAAAAGTACATCCCATCAAAAGGAAATCTCTAACAATATCTCTAACAATAAAGTCCACATCCAGAACAATTAGGAAACGATACATAGAAACACCTCAGGATGTATCCATAATTATACTGAACATCCACAGCAGTTGCAGCCCAAGAGAAAACCAATCTAGAGTACGACCGGAAAACCCGAGGTACGAAGGTTCATGCACCCTACTCCCCTTTCAGGGTTCCAGAAGGTGCAATCATGGAGTCCCACGAGGTTGTCAGGTCATCGCACAAGAGAAAAGTGAAGCGTTGTGACTGACGGTAGAGGTGTCAATCACCAAACAGGAAGTGCGCTGTAATACTAAAGGATCGTATCTTTTCATGACGAATGTCCTGATTACTTCTGTAAAGTGGTCAGAAAATCCACCAGACCCCTTTAATTTCCGAAGTTTATAGATCACATCTCCATAGAATAACGGTTGTGATATGCCTAGTCGTAGAAATGGTTTAGGTTTGTGTTGCTTTTTTCAGCAGGTGTTCGTTGCGGCGATATAACTTTACGAATGATCTACGTAGTTTATGATAACGAAAACCTTGCTGAAGAAGTTTACTTGTAATAACTTGATTTCGATAATTGAAATCCTTAACATCGTTACATGTCCTAGCAAAACAAATAAGATATAAACCCCGTATGATGTAGCACGAGATACCGAGATTAATTACTAAACGGACCAATAATGTCTCTCTGGCTAGCAGGTGACAATCTCAACATGAAATCTCTTTCATAACAGTATAACAACAAATCTACAAGTGGCACACAGTTAGTACCCATATGAATACCAACAACCTGGTGGTAAATGGTTTAACCGTATTTAATAAAGATGTTATCTAAAAGGAAAGATAACACTCTACAAACATCGGCGCAAGTCCCCATGTTACACTTATCATTAGGGGCGTTTGCAAAGAAAGCCCTGACATTATTACAAGCAAGAAAGGTAGTCCCTTCCCTAGCAAATGTCTTCTGTATAAGTTGAATCAATTTATCTTTGAACAGGTTATGTGGTAGGGTGGTGTACGTATATAGTAGAAAAGTCGTAGGTGCTTATAGTAGAGGCATGGAAATGCTTACATAGTTACTTATCCTGAGTTTTTGATTGACCAAACAAATTGATTCCTGACTATTTTTAAACATCTTTTCGCAATATTTTACAACATGTTCTTTAATCGCGGAAAGGCAGGGGGTCAACAGTTTTGACACATTAGTAGTGGTACATGAACTAGAATTTGCGATAAAACGTGATTTGTGTGAATGTTTGAGAAGTTTTGGAAGTTTTCTGCTTAATATTTGCAGAAACCTCCATAGTCTCCAAAAAGGACAGATGCTGGGAAACTATATCCTTCGCCAGCAATGGTGTGGTTAGATAAGCAGAAGTGCTCGCTAGCTCTGCGTTCAAAGTACTGATATAGTACGTCATTACACCGACAAGACAAGGTTGAAGATAAACAGCAAACGCTATTGTCAATCCGTTTATGTTTGTGATGTCATAACTTGATTTGTATACACTTTTGTAATTAATTTTGTTCCTTTGCGTGTTTTTGGTTGACTGTGGTCCTTGAATACTATGATCCTTGAATGCTATATTTCCTGTTCGACTTTTCTATCTACTTTTATTCCTTTCTATAGAGCTTGTAGTCGAGTTGATGACTTTTATATTCGTAACCTTTGTATAACTAGTAAGCTACTACATCAGGGCTACCGTTACCGTAAACGCTCAAAAATATTTGCAAAATAGTGAAACGGATATGCTTTGCATTTATCCTTTGTCTTCCATATATGAAGACTGTTACTGTATACAGTACTATCCTTCATACATTAGACAGTACTATCCTTCATACATTAGACAGTACTATCCTTCATACATTAGACAGTACTATCCTTCATACATTAGACATTCTTGTGCCACATCTTGAGATTCGTCTCTTTACTATCCTGTATTTCCTTCTTATAAATTTAAGCCTTTCTCTCTCTGTTAAATTAAAATGTAGTAAATTTGCAGGTTATTGTGTTATCTTCCCTCGTTTCTAAGCAAGGCTAGGAATAGAATCTTGGGGTAATTCGGATTTTGAGGGTGTCCCTAGCACCATCGCCCGCTGCAATTGTATTATCGTAACCCTGACCTACTTTGTAATTGAAGATATCTTCTGCGACAAGGACTATCACAAACTGACTTTTATGGTTACATGATTTAGAAGGTTCGTGAGATCCTTGATCATGATCAATTCAATTTCATACATTCGTTATTAAACGTGTCAGAATGTTTATCAAAATAGGATTTAGCCATATCATTTTGCAACGCACTGCATGTTTAGTGTTTGATTCATTTACAAGGAAAGATAAAAATATCGGACAGGGAAAGCAGCATTCAAGGACGACAGTCAACCACAAAACACAAAAACAAACACGCAAACAGACAAACAAGAAGGCAAAAGTAATAAAACATGCAAACGACATCACAAACACAATATGCCTACCGCCTTGGAACGGTCAGTAGCAACAAAGGCCACTGGGGGTTTAAACCGTTTCTAGGGTGCACCAAACCTCACACTTACCCTACTTCATCCCATTAAAACAGGACAGTGTAAATAAAGAAATCCCCGCCATGATATAATCTCTAACCAACAAGGCAGCATCAATAGGCAATATAAGTAAATCACAAATATGCTCGTGTAAATATAATACAAAAAAACAATAGCCTAGAAAGCCACAGTGAAGGTACTCAATGACTTGGCAGAAGCCAGAGCAACAAGAGAATAAACCATTAAGGGTACGACAAGAAAGATCATAGACAAACATAAAACGCCACCGTCCCAATGGACTTTAGGTAGGCGTCATCATAGGGTCCACAGCCTGTCCGGTCATCGTACAATTAAAGAGGAAAGCATAGTGGCGAACTGTAAAAGGGTCCACCACCAAGCATGCAGTACGTTGCAAAATGATAGGGTCATAACCTCTTTTGATAAACTTTCTAACAAGTTTAACAAAGATAGTATGAAAGTGATCATGACCAAGAATCTTACGAAGTTTATAAATCACATCACCATAGAAGTCAGGTTGTGATAGGCCTTGTCGCAAAAGAGTCCTTAAATTACTTTTATATTTGGAAAGAAGATCAGGGTTACGATAATACAATTTTGCAAAGGTTTTACGAAGTTTATGGTAACGGTAACCCTGATTGAGTAGTTTTTTAGTTATACAAAGATTATGAATATTAAAGTCCTCAACTCGAGTACAAGCTCTTGAAAAACGAATAAGTTGAGACACATACACCCCATAAGAAGTTGCTCGGGGAACATCCCCATCCAAGTGGGGATAATTAACAATGTCAAAATTAAAATCATCTCTCTTGTCATAGATTTAGCTAATTATTTCACCATTTGCAATCGAGAGATCTAAATCAAGAAATGAAGCGTTATTATCAGATATATTAGCTTTGTTAAGCTGAAGTTCTTTAGGATAAATATTATTAACCATAGTTGGAAAGAAAGGGTTGTCAATGTTCAATATGTCATCCAGATACCGAGAGGTGTCATTAAAGGCTTCATTAACATCTGCCTGGGTGTCTGGTGAAAGACCCAACATGAAATCTCTTTCATAGCAAATTAAAAACAAATCTGCGACAAGTGGTGCACAGTTCGTACCCATAGGGATACCAACAATTTGTCTATAAACGGTGGTTCCATACCTGACGAAAATATTATCTAATAGGAAGATGAGTGCTTCACAAACTTCATAGCAAGTCCACATAGTATAATTGTCTAAACTGCCGTTAGTAAAAAACGCTTTGATATTATTACATGCCAAAAATGTAGTATTTTCTCTAGCGAATGTAATTTGAATAAGAGAAATTAGCTTGTCGGTAATAAGGTGATGTGGTAAGGTTGTATATAGTGTAGAGAAGTCATAAGTGCTTATTGATGAAACTTGACCTTTATTGAAAAGTTTATCAAGAACGTCTCCTGAATTTTTTATAGACCAAAATAAATTAATCCCAGAGTTTTCATAAGTTTTATCACAATATAGTTTAATGTGATCTTTAACGGCAGTAAGACAATAAGTTAAAAGTTTGGAGATGTTTGTTGTGGTGATTACGAATATTAAAGTCCTCAACTCGAGTACAAGCTCTTGAAAAACGAATAAGTTGAGACACATACACCCCATAATAAGTTGCTCAGGGAACATCCCCATCCAAGTGGGGATAATTAACAATGTCAAAGTTAAAATCATCTCTCTTGTCATATATTTTGCTAATTATTCCACCATTTTCAATCGCAACTATGATTTTCTCTTTGATTGTGCGAAGATCGGACAGAATATGGATCCTATGATGACGTCTACCTAAATCCTCAAAGAACGGTAACGTATGATGTTTGTCTATAATCTTGTCTTGTCGTACCCTTATGGTTTGTTCTCTTGTTGCTCTGGCTTCTGCCAAGTCATTTTGTACATGCTTTGTGGCTTTCTAGGCTTTTTAATATTCATATATACATGATCATGTATGTGTTATACTTATACTGCCTATTAATGCTGCCTTGTTTGTTAGAGGATATAACCTATCGGAGATATCTTTATTAACACTGTCCCGTTTTATTGGGATGACAATAGGGTAAGAGTGAGATTTGGGCACTCTAGAACTTGGTTTAAACCACCAGCGGTCATTTGTTTGTGATGTCTTATTTGGCCTTGTATTCATCTTTAAATTTGTTCTTTGTTTCTGTGTGTTTGCGCTTGAATGTCGTCCTTTAATGCTGCTTTTCCTGTTCGAATTGTATATCTATATTGTCATTGACCGTTTCGGTAACCCTTTGTTTACCCTATAATGTATATGGTGTCGCATATTCTGCATTTTTTTTTATCCTTATAACGGTTTGTTTTGTATGCGTGGTTTTGTTTAACTGTGTTCTGTAAATGATACATTTCCTGTGCTACTTGCATACCTGTGATCTTGTTTTGTTCGAGATTTCCGTTTGATGGGATGTATATTTGTTTACACTGTCATCAATTTGGCTGCTGAAAAGAGAATATTAGGAGGTTTTGTACACATAAAATCGATTTAAGGCAATGGGTAGGTCGTTTTGCTTACTGACCGTTCCATGGCGATAATCATGTCTTCATCAAACATTGTTAAATGCGGCTTGACCTGATCATTCAATAATTATTTTTTTCATTTGATTTAGTGTGCGGTTTTATTTTAAGATATTGATTTGTTTATTTTAAATAGTAGGACATACGAGGGCCGTTCACATATTACGTGGACAGTTTTAATAGTTAATACACTTGTTATTTTGCTACATCATATATACGTCGGCTTTAGCATAGCTTGACAACTGTATCGCTTGAAGAAGTTTCAGTTGGGAATAGTTATGTATGCTTTGGCCAATTTTGTTTCTCCCTTTGTGCATCTTATCGTTATTTAGAAAAACAAATGTGTCCCCCACCCCACCCCACAATAATGGAATACATTTTAGAAAAGAACCCACACTCTGAAAATATGTCCATAATAGACACATTTAAGTAGTATAGAAACGAGGGGTATAGGCGCAGTTTCCCCTCGCGGGGAACGAGAAAAACTAATGAAATATGCCAGGGGGAACTCAGGCGTAACTCTCATTCGCACCACTAAGATCTAAATGTAAGTCACGCCTAAATCAACACCAACATATTTCAAAAGTTTTCTCAAGCAACCCCGCTCTGGAAAACTCCGCTTATATCCCTCGTTTCTATACTACTAATCAATCCGGTTTGTCATTTTAATAACATAAAATTTGCAACTCGTTAGGAGAGCGCAATTTTATTTTATGTCTACTTTCGCCGAATCTACTTTCGGCGAAGTTATTCAATAACATTTGCAACTCGTTAAGCAAAGTCAGACGGAACCGGGCAGTAGTCTTCATCATCGCTCTGCATATCATTTTTTACCATGGAGTATTTTATTTTCCTACACTTTGCTATTTTGTATTTCAGTTCAAGAAGCTCTTCTCTGTTTTCGGCCAGCTCACGTTCATAATTATCCATTTCGATCAGCAGTCGTCTTTTTTTAGTGTCCATAAAATCATCACGAACTACTTCATATTCTACTTGGAGTTGCCTACCTCTCATCAATTCTCTTCTATATTTATCTTTTAAATTGTTACGTTTCCTGCAAACCTTTTCTAATCTTTCTTGTTCCATTATATAATAATACTATATATAATTAGTTTTAAGCCCTTATTTAATATTTTCAATATCCTTAAATGAGACCCAACTATTGAAATTCTCATTGTAACCCTTCCATTTAATCAATGCTTGTTTCTTTTTATAATCACGTCGTATTACTTTTTCAATTCTAAATAGCTCTTGGTCGGCTTTTATCATTTCTAATTCATAAAAGCTTCCATCAATGTTTTCGTTGTTTAAATCTTTTATTTTGTACGTCACAGGATTTGTGTTTTGAATTTCATCAACAACAAATATTTCTTCAGTCCAATTTGTAATGTACAACGTATATCAATTGTTTCGCCTCAAATTACAACAGAAAACCCCTATAATACATATATAATAAATCACCATGAAATGGTGATTTTACTTGATTTATTGAAACTTTTTTAAAATAGGGGTAGTGAAGATTGCAAGTTTAATTTTTTTTATAAGTTATCAAAATTACATTCAATTAACAATTTTCTGACCTTGAATACAAAGGTGGTGGATCATACTCAAACACACTACTAAAAAAATAAAATTAAACACTTTTTAGACTTTTTTGCAAGGTTGCCATTGCTTCCTTTCTTCCCTGCTCTACTAGTTCTTTTTTTTTGAACTTCACTTATTTCAGCCTTTTTTTGTTTGGTGTCCTCTTTTAAACTATAATATTTATCCAACTCATCTAAAATCATCTGAAACTCTTGATCAGATATTTGTGCATCACTCAACGCGTTTGATATTAACTCCTTTATACTATTTAACTTAGCCTCTGCCAAAGTTTTTATTTCATGATGTTTTTGAGCTTTTGCATTAAGCTTGCGTCTGATAAAATTAATACAAACACCTGTAGCTCCACATACTATTGCTGCTATTTCTAAAGGTAACAAAACTGGAAAAACAAATCCAATCCCAGCCATAATAACACCTGCAGATATCAAGGTAGTGTCAATTCCATCTGTAATATTAATACCACGTTTATATTTTTTATAAAGTGACTGACGTATATCTCGCTCTGTAATTAACTTTTTTTCAATTTCTGAAATCTTTTGTAATCTATAATTGTGTCCGTCTTCCACTGGCAACTCAGGATATATACTTGGTGCTGTTGGTTGCTTCATTTTTTTATTAATAAATAAAAAATTAAATTAATTCAATTAATAATGATGCCACCGTATTTACAGCGGTAGCGTTAGCAACATTGCATACAAAGTTAACAACAGAACCAGCACCAATCTCTAAAGGTTTATCAAAGTTATCATGATTGCGTGGGATGATGTGAAGCGTTATGCCATAATTTGGTTGTTCAACACCATTGACAGAAACTATTACAGTTACGTCACCAACTAATCGGTCACTTGCTAAACCTATTCCCATAATCCGTCCACGGCGTGTCATTACATGCCCCACATTTGTTTCTGCCCCACCGTTACCAAATGAGAGTATTCTATTCAACACAAGTGGGCCCTTAGCCTCCGCAAATATTGTTATAATCCCATATTTAAGATTAACAACTCTATTTTTTAAATGATTAAACTGGTTAACAGGAGGCACAATTCGCCTATATAAATCTTGAACATCAGTTATCAAAGCCTCTAAGTCTTCTGTTTTTTTAGGTCTTGTTGGTCCAAATATACTCATTGTTTTTTTTATAAAAAATATATTTTTTAAATAATCTCTAAAACACAACTCATAGGCAAACCGCTATTATTTATCTTGTTACCATACTCATCTCTGACTTCTATTGTCAATTCAGAAATTGCACCATTCATAAGACAGTGATATTCAGGATAAAAACTTGTATATACTATATCTCCAAACTGCTTATTTACTACAGGCACAACACCTATAATAGTGCTTGGAGCACCATTGAAATAATTACTACTCGTATTAACTTGTTTCAGATGAACATATAGCTGTTTATAAGGAGCTAAATCAATTGGGTAATCTCCTATATTAGTACCTGTCAACCATTTTCTGTCCTTGAATCCCAGCATTTTTGAAACACCGCTTGACATTCGTGTCTCTATTGACGTATGTATAATAGCTGCACCAATTTGAACAATACTGTCCAGGATAATATTTTCATTTAGCTTTTTAAAATTTTCTACCAAGTCTTGAAAGTTATAGAGTCCACCTGGTAAATGTTCTATTTTATCTGGGTTTCGTGTTTTTATGGTTTCATGAATAATATTTTGCCAACCGATAGTGTATGTAAAACTTTTTAATCCGACGCGCTTAGTTCCATCTCTATTATCGATATACTGTTGTAAGTTAACAGAGTTGTCTATGTTTGAAATTGTATGATTTTTTTTTTTTTAATATATATATATATATAAAAACACAAATAAAAATGATTTCTAAAGAATTCAAATATAACCCGGATGCTCAATATTTAAATACTTTTAGCAAGAAAGTGATAGATATTATAAATCAAAACATAGTCATTACATCAGACGGTAAAGGCTTTAAAGCATCCTTTTCCAATGTCTTTGAAAAATACAAACTTCCATACGTCAAATCGGATGCAATAGTTCAAAGCTGGGGAACAGATTGGATGTTATTTTGGCAGAATCAGTTGGACTTTGCTATTTGGTGTGCGACAACTGGGTGTGGCGTTGATTTCAACAATCATTTGAAAGCTGATACTCTGGTTGGTTCGTTATTTCGATTTCATGTCTATTACCAAGTCAGAAGAATATTATTTGAGATGAGTGTAGCAATGCCGCAATACTCAAATTGGAATGCGTTTAATAACACATATAACCGAAACGCATACGAAAGAATATGCAAGGAGTTTAACGTCGACTTAAATTCGGACTGGAGACAAAAACAAAGATATAATGATGGTCTAGGAACAATTTATAATTACTGGACAAATATTGGTTATCATCCTTTGATAAATACTGTATACGACAACAAAACTATGAGTTTTACAGTCTATGAGAGTGATAAAACATATCACATTGATTACATTGCACAAGGATCTGAGGCTGACAACAGCTGGTCTACTTTTATACTAGATTATTCATCTGGATTTACAAGGGCAGGAGTAGAAAGAATCAATGACAGCATAAGAACATAAGGGCAATTCTTGGCTCACAATCACAAACAAGAAAAAATATACTTGGAACTGGAACGGCATTTGATGCACAGAAACAATTCTTAGCAAATGTAGAGGACGCAATAAATAGCCCCATCGACTTGCCCAGTCAAATTTCAAGATATGAAAACACCCTAAAATATGCAAGAAGTAAAGTTAATTTTGTCTATGGAAGTGGATTGTACATGTCTCTGCTTGACATGGAATTAAGAATCGGAATAATACAAGACTACAATAATGAAATTGTAATAGCAACCGATGCACAAGCATTAGGATTGAATAATGATGTAAATGTAAAACCAGTGCAACCAAAAATTATTTAATCTTTTCAAGGCACCACAACAAAGAAATTTTTACCGGAACATTCTGACTTTGATAAATCATCAATACATAAAACTGTGGAACATAACCCACCAGAAACGCAAAAAATAGCGATTGAACACGAAGATAACAAAAAAACTATAATTGTTGGTACTATAGTAATAGGTCTTGCTGCATTACTTATTTACTAAACCACTCTTTAGCTGCCACATACAACAACCCGAAAACAAACACAAGCAAAGCCCATAGATTGTTACCAAGCCAATTAATAACATTACCTGTTGCAGATAAAAGCCATGATACTATTGCACCAAAAACTCCTGGAAGTGCTGCAGCAGCTTTACCAGCTAGGTTGGCAAGAAGTTTACCAAGATTAAGTAGTTGTTTTTTTATCCAGTATTTTACACTTGATGGATCAGGCTTTGGAGTTGGAGTTGGAGCAGCACTTGATGTGGGAATAATATAATTAATTATCACCCCAAGAATCATACCAAATGCAGTTAGGATACTAACAATAGTAATATCTTGCTGCCTAAACAAGGTTTTGATCCTTTCACCAAGAGTTGTATCCTCGTTTAACATTTTGTTTATTGTCTCTTTTATCCTGCTTACTTGGTTACGAAAAGCTTCTCTGTTCTCATTAATGACATCCATTCTTGCACCACTCTCATTTTCAAGGTCTTTGATGCGATCGCTAATTCTCTTTATCTGGAATTCATCATTAGCAGTCTTAGCTTGTTCTAACTTTTGTTTTTCTCTTGTTATGTCTTTATCAAGTTGTGTGAGTTTTGCCACGTTATTGGTGAGTTCTTCCTTGACAGTTGTCATTGCTTTTACTATTCCATCCATTTCACGCTTGTCTATATTTGTTTGTATTGAAACATTAGCACTTTCTATTGACTGTGCTGTGTCATCCACAACACTTGATAAATCTTGTAATGGAATAGCATCCACATTATCTGGTAAATCGTTTCTTGTGCTCTCCAACTCTTGCAACGCTTGTCGAGCTTTTTGTGATACTTTTGTTCTACTGTCATACACCGGCAAATTCAAAAATTGTCTTACCGCCTTTGTTCCCCCAGAGCCAACAACCCTGTTATATTCACCTACCAAAGAACCAAGAGCAAGAAATGTAAAAGAACCTTGCTTGGCAGTTATTCTTATTTCTTTATCACCAAACAACCACCAGTATAATGTTTTACCATCAGATGAAACTTTAAACTGGTCATAATCCATTTTATCCGGCGCCATTTTATATCGTTTTCCTATTTCATTATAAAAATATTTTACAAGATTTTCTTTGTGTGCTTCAAGTTGGGATTCTTTCAGCCTTCCTCCAAGTTCAGCAAGATGATCGCTTTGATTAAAAAAACTTCTTTGAACAGGCTCATCAGGCACCATTGGTAAATCATCATCATAATATTCATCATAATCATCTGGATCGTACACAGGATTGTCAAATCCTCCTTCAGCCATTGTTTATTTTATTTATTTTTAAAAAATATATTTAAAAAATAAAAACAATGTCGGCTTACGGAAACAAACTCAGCCCTCATAGAAAACTAAGAGAACCTCATGGTGCCAAAGGCATCCGCATAAGTGTAGTAATAACTAATAATCCATCAACAATAGACCAAAACCAGCAACTGCTTGTGAGATTTCCCAATCTAAGTACTAATGATGTAATAGTTCCACGTACTGCTCGTCTTGCCATTAAAATAGAACTTAAAAGCAGAACAGACGCCAACGTTACTCTATTTCAAAATCTGGGTAGAACAATTGTGAAAAAAATGACAATAAGAATAAGTGGCAATGAAGTCATGTCAATAGATGACAGTGATATATATCATTGTTATGTAGATTTATGGAAAAGCCCTACCGAACGAGTAAACACAGCTTACCAAGGTATTGGTAAAGCAAACATGTTAAAACATAGAGTTGGTGCGGGAGATAAATCCTCAGACACCGAAGATGAAGCTATAGCAGCAGCTTATGGAAATAGATTTTGTATTCCACTGGACTTTGAAATGTTAGAAAGTCATATGCCATTTTATCAAGCGGGGCTTGGTGATAGGTTAGAATATGAATTAACGTTTAACGATTATAACAAAGTTATCAAAAGCACTGATGCTGATGCATCTTATGTAATAAAAAATATCTGCTTGGAATTTGATACAGTTAGTGATGTTGAATTAGCCAGACAAATAAGACAGCAAATCAATGGTAAGATGTCATTTATGTATGATCGTATCTTGCGACATAGAAAAATAATAGCAAACAAATCTGAAACCCTTTGGAACATCAACATTAATGTACCAGCACGGAGCATGAAAGGTATTCTAATGCTGTTTGAAGACCCAGAAAGAACAAGCACAGAAACCTATTACAACCCAAAGATTGAAAAGGTTGAAATGACAATAGAGGGAGTACCAAATCAGTTGTATAGTCAGGGCATGAAGGCATATCAACATTGGGATGAAATCAACAAATATTTTGCCTTGACCTCAAAAAGAAACAAAGAGACAGAAATAGCAGCGAGGGACTTAAACTTTACCAAAGTTTCTCTTGAGACTTATCTGACAAAATCATATGCTTTGTGGCTTGACCTTAGAACATGTGATGACAATTTATTACACGGCAGTGGAAGAAGAATAGAAAACGGCAGTGAAGGCATAACGATATTAATAAATAAAAAAGCAGATGCAGATCAACCTTTAAATATTTATATATATATATAATACAAGATGCGCAAATCAATTTCGAAGATGGATGATTCAAAGAAGCAGGATACTAGTTTACAACAAAAATATCCTAAATATTCACACAGTGCCATTATCTGTGGTCAGACAGGCTGTGGTAAAACAGAGTTTGTTCTTGACATACTTGAACAAGAGTATGTTGGAGTTTTTGAACATATAATTATATTGTGTCCAACCGTAGAGTGGAACGAGGCTTATAAAAATAGATCCTGGATAGGTGATGTAAAAAACCCGAGAGATAAAAAAATAATTGTCAATCCCGTGAGCAACGGTAAAGAAATGTTACAAGAACTGTTGCGTTTATTTTTCAAAAGATATGCTGGCCAGCCCACATTATACATTATTGACGATTGCTCAGCCACAAAAGAATTAACAAAGAAAAAAGATATGTTGTCAGAGTTGGCATTCTCTGGTCGTCACGCCAAACAATCAGTGTGGGTCATTTCGCAGAGATTTCTGTATTGAAAGATTTGAGGGAGCAAGCAAAATGGTTGTGTATGTTTTACACCAAGGACAGAGATAGTTATGAAAATTGTTTGAGAGAGAATGATGTTATTCCAACGCTGGAGGAGAGAACCAGAATAAGAAAAGCTTTAGCAAAAACTAAATATTCAAAGTTAATATTGAGAACTGACCAACCAACTGGTTATTGGGTTGAATAATTTCTACCAGCAATTCTTTTTTTCTAACAGCATTGCTTTGTTGCTAATAGTAATACTAACAGCAAAGTAGCAATGTTAATAGCAATACTGACATGAAAATATAATGAAAATATCAGAAAATATAGTAATGCTTATAGCATTGCTCATAGTAAAGTAGCATTGTTAATAGCAATGCTTGCAGCAAATTAATAATGTTAATAAAAAAATAGCAATATTAATAACAATGCTATTAACAATACTAACAATTACTAGTTGCATGAATATCGCAGCTGGTTGTTTTATGTTTTATGTTTATTTCAAGATAAAAAATAAAATTATTAATATAAAAATGAATGCGGAAGAACTATTACAAGCCATATCGGAAGGTTTCACAGAAGGTGATGAATCAAAGCAACAAGAAACAAAAAAAGAAAGATTATCAGCCATAGTGGCTGGCGGTGGTAGTCGTCAATATTTGGGTAAAGACATACAACTCACGAATATAGATGGCATGCCACCGGATGAAATTAACAAACTTTACTGCAGATATGAAGCAAGGCTTGGGGCATGTATGACCAAGACTTTAGGCAATTCTTTTATTAACTTGTATGTGATGGGAGTATCAAAATATTTTAATGTGACAAATCCACCAAAGCTGATAGAAGATTTGGAGGAAGACCCATCTATTAATCATGCTTTGACAAGTGCTAGTTGTGAGTTGTATTACAGGTATGGGATGTGCTTAGCGCCATTTACAGCAATACTGACAACTGTTAGACATATTGATTTTAATAAAAATAAAAATATAGATAATATAAATGGAGAACCAAGAGAGTGAAGTTATACCTGTTGTTACACAACCTATTGAACAACAAAAAGTAAAAAATCCAAAACGAATAGAGGCTGGGAAAAAAGGAGCAGCGGCAAGAAAGGCAAAGCGTTTGCTTCAAGATGCTGCAAAGCAAGATGCTACAAATCAAAATGCTGCAAATCAAGATGAAATAACAAAAATAACAATAGGTGAAGAAGAACCAAAAAAAATCAAAATAAACGTATACAATAATTATATTCCGCCGTGTCTGGTTTTATTAGGCATTGCTGGGTTGGGTTTGTATACTTATAACAAGAAATCTGCTACGCAACCTGTGCAGCCTGTTGCTGTTCATGTTGCACCAAAAGACCCGTTTGATTTTTAATAATTTATTTTAAAAAAATGATCATATAAAAAAAATGGCAGCAAGTATTGACGGAAAACAAATTGTAAATATGATGTATCTCGCTGGAGTGGAAACACTTCTAACTGTTGGATATTCTGAGATTGGCAGAAAACTACTAAAAAGACCAGCCCCTTAAGTGGATTTTAATATAGTAGATGTTGGGATGCTGTCTGTGGATATAATGTTAGCAATGGCTACAAAGGATATGCTGATTAAGCAAGGTATTATTCCTGCGGATATTATGAAATAATTTTAAAAAATATATATAAAAAAAATGGCAAATGCAGTAGCAATGATGATCGGTGGCGCATTAACAAATGCATTGGCGTTTAGCCGTTCAAATTATTTCTTTTCAAAAATGGGAAGTCATTCAGATGAGGAAAGACAAAGACATGACAAAGCCGTAGAACAATTAAACGCAGCACAAGCGGAGTGGAATAAAAAAAGAACAGAGAGATTAGATTTTATTAATAAGCAACTGCAAAAAGAACATCATGCAGAGCAGACTTTTGATGATGTAGACCAAGCTATGAAGCAGTATTATTATATAACTGGCAAACATTTGCTTTTGGAACCGGAGCCCAAGTTGAGTGATTTTTATACACCATCTCCTGATCAACAGAATAGAGAAATTACTTTTATTGTGGTGGGCATGGCTGCAACTGGATTTGTGGCGTACAAATTGAGTTCATAAAAAAAAAATAGTTTAAAACTATAATTACTTTGGATTTCTTTGGAATAACTAAATATGTTTACTTTGAAATAACCTTTGGAAAGACTAAGTCATATGCATGATACCTATTTTGTTGTTGTTCTTACATGGTTTCAATCCAAGTGGTCGCATATAATATGCTGGTTTAGCACTCTTCTCTAATTTATCTTTGAGATGACCAGGCGCCCATACTTCACCGTTGTCTAATAATGTCAATACCATTAATGGACCATATTCAGTTTCTACTATTTTCGTATCTGTAATAGTGTATATTTTATTTAGATCCAAGTCTGTCCATTTCTTTGTGCTATTTTGAGATTGCTCTTCGAGCAGTTCATCAAATCGTGCAGTTGTGATTTCCATTTTTTCTTTATAGTTATATAAAGTTTAATCTTTAGTAGAAAAAAATGGAAAAGATTTATTACAGCCCAAAAGGATTTTGGAGAGGTTACACAGCAGTTAAAAAATTAGCAAAAGAGGCTGGTGTTAGTGAAAAAAAGGCATTAGAATTTTTAAAGAAACAAGCTGTGTGGCAGATTTATTTACCTGCACCAAAGAAAATAGTTAGACCCAGGTTTGATGTTTCTACTAAGAATGGAGTGCATCAAGCTGATTTGTTATTTTTACCGCATGATACTTTTGGCTTTGGTCGTGGCCGCAAGACATATAAATATGCGTTGACTGTGGTTGATATTGCAAGTAGATACAAAGAAGCAGAGCCACTGACTTCCAAGGATAGTAAAGAAGTTGCTAAAGCATTTGAAAATATATACAGTCGACATTTAAAATATCCAAGTTATTACAAGTGGATCCAGGCAGAGAATTTATGGGTGCAGTATCGCAGTTGATGGCAAAACACAAAGTAAATATCAGACGAGGCAGAACAGAAATACACAGAGACCAAGCTTTAGTGGAAAGATTTAACAGAACATTAGCTGAAAGATTGTTTGGCTATCAGTATGCTAAGGAAATAGATTCACAAAAACGTAATAGAGAATGGGTAAAGAGATTACCAGAAGTTGTTAAAGCCATTATTGCGGAGACAAAAAAGCCCCTTCCTGTTGAAACAAAAATATTAAAAGATGATCCTATCTGTATAAATGCAAGTGTAAGATATTTATATCAACCCGGGGAACAAGAAGGTGGAAGACGCAGAGCAACTGATCCAATGTGGAGTGTAGATATTCACAAGATTAAAAGTTATATGGTGACGCAAGGTATAAGAGTTTATTATTTGAAAGCACCAGCGCCACAGAGAGGATTTGTCAAAGAAGAATTACTTATTGTTCCTGCTGATACCCAAATTCATAAGTTTTTATAAAAACCATGTGCATCAGTTGTAATTCCATCTTCTCGGATGTATCTTTTTGAGTAAAATGGTGATAATGTAACTTTGTTTACTGTTATGCCATATATTTGATGCTGCATTGATCGCATCATATTCATTTTATGGGTGTATTTTTTTTTTTGCCAAACAATGCATCCTTGTAGTTCTCAAAGTTTGTTTGTTTTTTGGTTACATATTCTTTTACACCCTTTGCTTTCTTAATAATCTGCTCATTCACTTTCAAAATAGAATCTTGTTTGGATCTTAATCCAATATTTTCATCTTTCTCACCATCATTTTTTGTTTTATTTATTATTGTATCTACTACTTTCTCAATCGTCTGCTCATCCGCTCCCAAAATAGAACATAGTTTGGATTCAACTATAGGAACACATTCATCTTTTATTTTGTCTGTTACTTTCTCAATCATCTGCACATCCGCTCCCAAAATAGAATTTAGTTCAGGTCTTGATTCAATATACTCAACTATAGAAACACCAGGACACTCATCTTTCATTTTATTTATTACTTTTTCAATAACCTGCTCATCCGCTCTCAAAACAGAATATAGTTTGGGTCTTAATCCAACATACTCAGCTATAGCAACACCAGCACATTCGTCTTTTATTTTATCCAATACTTTTTTGTTTGTATTATCATGCATTGGGTCATTTTGAGGATAATCACTTAGATCATACTCATCTTTAATTTCAGCCATGTCTTTGTATGCATCATCTGTTTTGATGTTTACCAGTAGGCTGTCAGTGTCTGTGTATAATAAAGTACAGTCATTTCCGTACCTTTTCTTTAGGGTATTATAATACCAATCATACATCATATACTTTGATAAATCCAATACTGACATCCCAACATAGATTGGTTTGTTTAATGTTAATTTTGTTTTGTTTACATGTACTGCTGATAATTCATCTGAAAATTTTATACGCCTGTTAAAGTTGGGTTTGGCTATTATTTTTCTTATCTTTTCATTTTCAGAGCCGTTAGTTTTGACTAGTTTTATATCTGTCCGCTTGCGTAAATTTTCCATTGTCTTGCCAAACACAGAGTTGTTCAAAAGTTTGTAAAAATCTTTTTCAAATTGTGATTTAGCTTCTTTCCTAAGTTCTGTATTTAAACAAATATATGATTCCATCCATGGTTTTTCATTAAATTCTAATACTCTGTGTACTTTCTTTAGTTTCATGCCTAAAGATAAATACAGTTGCGGGTTTTTGTAATGTATCACATATTTTTCAACAGATCTTTTTAAACAGATCTTTTTGGTATTCAGACAACCATTCTTTTTTCACTGCTAATCTTTCCGGTGCAAGCGGATAGTCATTGTGAGCTTCATGAAGTTCTTTAGGATATTCCAAATAAAGTCCAGACTCTATTGTGCCCATCGCGTCAGGTATACCCTGACGTGTTCGTTGGCGGACGGACTATAAACCTTAGAATTACACACACACACACACATGATATTCCAAATCAACTTCAAGCATTTGTCCTTTGCCAGGTTTTGGTTTAGAAAAGTTTCCACTCTTGTTTTTGGTTTTCCAAACAAAGCCAGAATATGGAAGTGGCCGACTCATTGCCCATCCATAAAGATTATTTGCATCAAAATACATTAAAAAGTTGTTTTCCTCGTTAGGGTTATAATCAGCTACATGCGGATTGTTTGCTTTGGCATATCGTTTTGATACCATACTTATGCCACCACGCATACCTTTTTCTATGCATTAGTGCATGTCAATGTCTCTCAAAAGTTCTAAATATATTTTTGAATGTTTAAGTAAAGCATCCCAAGATAATCCAGGTGCTGTATAGTAATGTAAAGCATCAAGTTTATATGCACTCATACATGTTTTTCTAAAAGTTTGGAATACATCTGCTAACAGAGTTACATCAGTTTTTAGATATAAATCATGATAGTCTCCAAGAGTTTTACAGTTAAACTTTTTCCATATTTTTTGAGCGTATTCGTAATCTTCGGGACTTATACTTTCATCTGAAAGACTACTGTAAAACTTTTCTATAGGCGGTAATTGCGTTTCCTTAAATCTTTCCATACTGTCCATATATTCGTATGGATAAACACCTTTTCGTAAAAGTAAATCTGTTTGTTCCCCAAACTGATTTTTGGTAATTTTGAAATCAGATTTGTCTGTTGCTTTAACCAATTTTTCCAAAGACGAAGCCATAAACTGAAAACTATCCAAGAATCTAAGTTGTCCGGCACTAAATGAAATATACTTTTCAGCGTTGTTTGGAATGCATGTAATATTACCTGTCATTTTATGTATTTTTTGCATGATGAGATGACTATCATATCCTTTGAGGTTGTGAAATACAACAGGGATGATTGTTTTATTTGGTTTTATTTTTATTTTTAGGTTGCAGTTTTTATGTGCTGCACCTCTGTATTCTCCTGTAAAATGACAGTGGTCTCTTACTTTACCGTTTTTATCATTTTTTATTTCATCCTCACATATCCAGCAATGTGTTGCTTTTTCCTGATCTTCCTCATTTTGCTGCGTCATGATTAATGGTTTTGGGCGAGCAAATATTTTATTAATGTTGATCTTCTCACATTCTAAGTGATTTAAAAACTTTTCAGCAACACCTCTGTAAATAACAGGTTCTCCAGCTTTGCCATCATATCTGACAACCTGGTATCCAAAACCACAAGCTTCGTGTACATTTGTAATTTCAGATTTCTTTCCAAATTCAATTGATTGCGGTTTGATTATACTTTCAAAATCAGCATATATTGCATAAGGCACAGGCATCTAATTTTGATAATTTTTAAATTGTGTGTGATTTTTACCTTCTTTCGGCATTTCTATTTTACAAGAATTTTTGTTGATACCCTCACAGTCTTCTCTGTGTTTGGTAAGTAGATCTTCTCTTGAAAAGCCGTAAAGACAACGATCGCAGAAATAAGTTTTACCGCGATATTTGTTTTGATCATAAAGTAATCTATTTAGATTTTTAATCCAGCAATAGTGATATTTTGTTGTTATTGTTTTTGGTTCGTTGGGATAATCATCAGGGTTATAATTGTCATCTATAATTCCTTCTTCATTATTTGGATCATTTTCATCTTCATTTTCTAAATCAACCTCAACGTCGTCAGAAATTAAAAGCAAGTTAATTCTTTCCATTTCTTGCGGTTGCTCTGATATTCTATATGGAAATACAGATACCCTTTTTCCTGTGCATCCGTAAACATTAATAGCAAGGTTGTTTTGTTTTTCTACTTTGGAAATTGTGAAATTGGAGTGGGAAAGTCAATACCATCCATATTCAACTTACCCATGTGTTTGTTATAACTAGATATCCTAGTTGGATTATTTTTATTAGGCCACAAAGCAGAAACCAATGCCACTTCCAAGCACTTATTATCTTCATTATTAACATTAATTATTGCTTTTTTATCAGATACTGCTTTAGACAAAGGAATATATGAAGAACCTTTTAATGGTTCATACTTTGCAAAATGTAAGTAAAACGTAACACAGTGATCAATCTCCAATCCAGATGCTGTGTTTGTAAATCTTTCAAGACTCTCTTGTATATTTGCAGATGATTTATCGTAAAACTCATTTATTTTTTCAGAGGTTAAAATTTCATTTTGTTCACTGTGTAATACTGCTGTGGTGTATTTTTTGGTATCACCATCATCTTTGAATAAATCTACAGTGAGACCTAATTGAAACTTTAATCCATTCATCTTTGTCAGCTCTTTGCTTATTTGTTTTGTAATAATGAATTTTTTATCACGGAATAGTTTTTGAGGGTCTTTGTATTTCCCGGCAGATATTTCGTATGCTTTAAAATAGCCACACATTGGTTTGTCAACCAGTTTTAATTCTTCTTTAGATTTTCTATCATTAAGCTCTTTCAACTCATTTATAACATTGTCTTGCAATTTATCATATTTCTGCTTTTCTCGTTTACGTTGTTTCTTAGCACGTCGTCTCTTGAGTAAATTTTCTAATGTTTGAGATTTAACCTCTTTTGAAGTTTCTTTTGGAACTTCTTTAAGAGGTTTTAATGCATTTATACCGTTAGATAGTGTTTGTTTATCTATTACACCTGTATAAAACAGGCGTATTAAATTTCTTATAGTCTCTTCGTTTTTTTCCATTCCTTTATTTGTTATATATTTAAAAAAAAAAAAATTAATATAAAAATAATTATATATAAACTAGACAATGGAAATCAATGTTTGCAAATTTCTTAAAATTGGATTACATAATCCATGTGAAAATAAGCCAACAAAAGATTCTAATTATTGCAGTTTGCATAAATATAGATTAAAAACAAGTCATGCATTACCGTGTCTAATATGTAAAAAAGGCACTTCTGCAAAATATAAAGTGTGTGTTCGTTGTGGTGCAGCTTCAATTAGAAAAAAGAACGATTATTGGAGGTTAAAGTCGTATAACGCTGAGTGTCTCAGATTTAGACGTATTAAGGTTTAAATTATATTTTGATAACTATAAAAAAAATTAAACTTGCAATCTTCACTACCCCTATTTTAAAAAAGTTTTAATAAATCAAGTAAAATCACCATTTCATGGTGATTTATTATATATGTATTATAGGGGTTTTCTGTTGTAATTTGAGGCGAAACGGAGTGAGACGAAAATTACAACAGAACCCCTATAATACATATATATCGGAATCTATTTTTAGTAGCCTACTTATACGGATTCAGAAAACCTCTAGAGGTGATAATAGTTTGTCTATTCCACTGTAAGAAAATGAAGGTACTATGTTTATAATTATTGAAAGGTATATAATAAAGTTACTTTGATTTTTATATTCCGATAATTATTCACCGATAAACCGGGGGATCAGTCTATGACCATGAGTGTGTGAACCCTTATAAGTTTGTCAGGGAAATGTGCTTGTATCAGAATAAATCGGGGAACCAGTGTATGACCTAGAGTGTGTGAACCGTTGCAAGAAATGTGCCTCTCACAGTTTCACGAGCTTCTTTAAAGCTACAGACTCTCTATATCAATCGATTTCTTCTTTGTAGGCGTGTCTTTATTTGTAACTTCATGTTCACCAACTCATGTCGAAATCGGGTATTTAATCGAGCAAATATAACGCATGATATCATTTACTGTATAGACATCGACTGGTGCACATCGTACCGGTACACAGGTATCATTATGACAGACGCAAAAGAAAGTCTCTTTCGGGACTCGAACACACGACCTTCTGATTTCAAGTCAGGTTCTCTATCCACTGAGCTATAATGCTTCTTGAGAAAATGGTATACAAACTACCATTTATTATGAGGCAAAATAACTTAACATATTTGAACGCAACTCAAGATGAATCCATAAATATATAGTCCATCTTGTCGGACGTGTAAATTAGCATTGCCTGGTGTAATACTATATGTTATCAATATGAAACTAATATTCAGCCTCAAAATAACCATAGAACCTGGTTTAAACCCCCAGTGACCTTTTTGGCCACTGACTGTTCCAAGGCGGTAGCCCTATTGTTAACCCTTTGTGTTTGTGATGTCGTTTGCATTTTGTATTACTTTTGCCTTCTCGTTTGTCTGTTTGCGTGTTTGTTTTTGTGTTGACTGTAGTCATTGAATGCTACTTTCCCTGTCCGATTTTTATATCTTTCTTATTATAAGAGCTTGATGAGTTTGTGTGTGCGTTAGTTATTACGTAATGCCTGTTTAGTGTTAATGTATACTAATAAATAGCCGTGGTCTAGTGGTCTAGTGGTTAAACGTAAAAGCCCATGCTCATCAAAACTTAAAAGCAAGTTTTTTTTTTTTTCACATATATTCTGAGGCCGTAAATTTATCAATGTTACCTGTACGAAGGCTAAATAAAAATGTGATATTTTACGCATCGATTTCTGCCTTATATACCGGCTATTGCGGTGTTCGTCGATTTGAAACTACTTCACACGTGACTCATTCATATTCATGAGTTATTACCAGTTAAAATAGAGACTCTGTAGCTTTAAGGAACTCGGACATAGAACTTGAGCAGTGAGCCAACGTTAATCCAGAGGTACAGCGCTTTTATGTTTTAATTCCCTCTGTTTAAACAAACATAAAACATTTATGATCTATTCTCCAAAATAATTTTACCAATAAATGTTACATTCTAAAAGAATATCAAACAATAGAAGGGTGTTAATTCGCACAGGCAAACATTTATTCGATTTAACAACATAATTCAATGGCGATGATTCAGGTTCCTGCTCCTTGAATATTGGAGATCCTGTCCAATGTACCTTATGACATATGAATTGAACACAGAGCTATAAAGCTCTCACTTAGAGCTAGAAGTTGAAAAACACTGCGGGTTTAAACACTGTAGCTCTTGTTTTCACTGTTTATTGTCCGGAACTCATCACAGCCTATGTCCATCCTTCTTAGAACGGTACTACAAAAGAACTAAAAATAGCAATTGTTAATAACAATTCTTTGAATAATGTCCCACTGTACTATATCGCACTGTTATTACATAATTCATCATGACACATATGGTTTTACTTGAAATATATTTTTCCGCTGTACTTTAGCCATATTTAACCCGTCGGTGCTGTTAAGCATTGTCTATGGTAAAACTACGATTATTGTAACTTTATATTAAAGTTCTTAATGACGTAGATGGGTGGGTGGGTGGGAAAAGCGACTTTACTGTTTGCCTGTCGGATTCGAATGACAGAAAAGTTTTTCTGCTCAGTACACGTCAGCGTATACTCGCTTTGCACGTGAAACGAGTATATAACGCCCTACAGGAACCGGTTGAAACCTGTTTGAACAGGTTCATTGTAACTCGTCGAACTTTAAGTTATTAAAGAGACACTTTCATAAATTATTTTATGTTTTAATTCCCTCTGTTCAAACAAACATAAAAATTTATGATCTATTCTCCAAAATAATTTTACCAATAAATTTTACATTCTAAAAGAATAACAAACAATAGAAGGGTGTTAATTCGCACAGGCAAACATTTATTCGAATTTTTAAAGAGCGGGTACATTATCTAGAAACGCTTTAAATTCCCAAATTTAGAGTAATTATTATTTTTGTGTCGTCGCCTTCCATCACATTTCTAGGGTGTTCCGATCTCCGTCTCCCGAGTTTTTTAACAAAACGATCCCACATACCTTGATTTGCTATGCGATATGATTTCCTTTCCTTAATACAAAACTTTTGTTTTGATTTCTGAAATTAATATTTCTGATTCAAGACCGAGACTGAAACGTTTGAAATACGTTTCTAAGGATTTGCATGGACACGTGCCTTTATGTGTTCTCGCTATTACGACAGAAGAACCTTTCTTGTATTGAAATTATAATTGACAATTTATACCAAAAAAACGGTATTTAAAGCATAAATGCTTTCTACGTCGGCCAAAAACCGAATCCAAAAAGGTTTGTGTCCGACCGACACCGGATCGATTCAGTAAAACGTAAATACATAATGAGATGGGCTTACGCCGGGTCCATATTACATAACAAAAATAGTTGATGTGTCCTTTCGACACCAGCTCAGTGCGATACAACTTTAAAATATGTCTTGCGTCGGCCCGACGCCGGATCCAATACATGTTTGTGCCCGCCCGGCACCGGATCGATACAATATAACGTAAATACATTCTGCGTCGGCCCGACGCCGGATCCAAAAATGTTTGTGCCCGCCCGGCACCGGATCGATACAATATTACATAAATACTTTTTGCGCCGATCCGACGCCGGATCCAAAATATGGTTCGTGTCCGCCCGACACTAGATAGATACAATACAAAATAAATACATTCTACGTCGGCCTGACGCCGGATCCATAAAATGACAAAATAATGACGGTGACCGCCCGACACCTTATTGATACGATGCAAAAAAAATAAATACATTCTACGTCGGCCAGACGTCTGATCCATAGCATGACAATATAGTAAGTGTGTCAGCCCGACACCGGATCGATACAATACAGAATAAGTACATTCTGCGTCAGCCTGACGTCGGATCCATAAAACGAATATAGTGGCGGTGTCCGCACGACGCCGGATCGATACAATACAAAATAAATACAATCTACGTCGGCCTGACGTCGGATCCATAAAATGACAATATAGTGATTGTGTCCGCCTGACTCCAGTTCAGTGCGATACAGCAAAATTATTACTTGCGTCGGCCCGACGCCTGATCCAAAAAAATTTTGTGCCCGCCCGATACCGGATCGATACAATAAAACAGATACTTTCTGCGTCGGTCCGACGCCGGATCCAAAAAATATTTGTGCCCGCCCGGCACCGGATCGATACAATATCACATAAATCTTTTCTGCGTCGGCCCGACGCCGGATCCTAAAAATGGTTTGTGTCCGCCCGACACCGGATCGATACAAAACAAAATAAATACATTCTACGTCGGCCTGACGTCGGATCCATAAAATGACGGTAAAGTGACTGTGTCCGCCCGACACCGGATCTATACAATACAAAATAAATACAATCTACGGCGGCCTGACGTCGGATCCATAAAATGACAATATAGTGATTGTGCCCGCCCGGCACCGGATCGATACAATATGACAGATACTTTCTGCGTCGGCTCGACGCCGGATCCAAAAAATGTTTGTGCCCGCCCGGCACTGGATCGATACAATATAACATACATATTTCTCTGCGTCGGCCCGACGCCGGATCCAAAAAATGGTTCGTGTCCGCCCGACACCGGATCGATACATAACAAAGTAAATACATTCTACGTCGGCCTGACGTCGGATCCATAAAATGATATTATAGTGACTGTGTCCGCCCGATACAATACAAAATAAATACATTCTGCGTCGGCCTGACGCTGAATCCATACAATAACAATATAGTGATTGTGCCCGCCCGACACCGGATCGATACAATACAAAATAAATACAATCTACGTCGGCCTGACGTCGGATTCATAAAATGACAATATAGTTTGTGTCCGCCCGGCACCGGATCGATTCAATATAACATACTTTCTGCGTCGGCCCGACGCCGGATCCAAAAAATGTTTGTGCCCGCCCGGCACCGGATCGATACAATATAACATACATATGTTCTGCGTCGGCCCGACGCCGGATCCAAAAAATGGCTTGTGTCCGCCCGAAACCGGATCGATACAATACAAAATAAATACATTCTACATCGGCCTGATGTCGGATCCATAAAATGATATTATAGTGACTGTGTCCGCCCGACACCGGATCAATACAATACAAAATATATACATTCTGCGTCGGCCTGACGCTGGATCCAAACAATAACAATATAATGATTGTGCCCGCCCGACACCGGATCGATACAATACAAAATAAATACAATCTACGTCGGCCTGACGTCGGATCCATAAAATGACAATATAGTGATTGTGCGCGCCCGGCACCGGATCGATACAAATTAACAGATACTTTCTGCGTCGGCCCGACGTCGGATCCAAAAAATGTTTGTGCCCGCCCGGCACCGGATCGATACTATGTAACAGACATATTTTCTGCGTCGGCCCGACGCCGGATCCAAAAAATGGTTTGTGTCCGCCCGACACCGGATCGATACAATACAAAATGAATACATTCTACGTCGGCCTGACGTCGGATCCATAAAATGATATTATAGTGACTGTGTCCGCCCGACATCGGATCGATACAATACAAAATATATACATTCTGCGTCGGCCTGACGCTGGATCGAAACAATAACAATATAATGATTGTGCCCGCCCGACACCGGATCGATACAATACAAAATAAATACAATCTACGTCGGCCTGACGTCGGATCCATAAAATGACAATATAGTGATTGTGCCCGCCCGGCACCGGATCGATACAAATTAACAGATACTTTCTACGTCGGCCCGACGCCGGATCCAAAAAATGTTTGTGCCCGCCCGGCACCGGATCGATACAATGTAACAAACATATTTTCTGCGTCGGCCCGACGCCGGATCCAAAAAATGGTTTGTGTCCGCCCGACACCGGATCGATACAATGCAAAATGAATACATTCTACGTCGGCCTGACGTCGGATCCATAAAATGATATTATAGTGACTGTGTCCGCCCGACACCGGATCGATACAATACGAAATAAATACATTCTGCCTCGGCCTGACGCCGGATCCATAAAACGACAAATAAATACATTATTCATCCATAAAACAATATAGTGACTGTGTCCGCCCGACACAGGATCGATACAATTCGATACAATACAAAATAACTATACTCTGCGTCGGTCTGACACCGATCCATAAAACGACAATATAGTGAATGTGTCCGCCCGACACCGGATCGATACAATACAAAATAAATACATTTTACGTCGGACTGACGCCGTATCCATAAAATGACAGTATAGTGACTGTGTCCGGCGCCCGACACTGGGTCGATACAATACCAAATAAATGTATTCTGCGTCGGCCTGGCGCCTGATCCATAAAATGACAAAATTGTAGCAGTGTCCGCCCGACACCGGATCGATACAGTACAACATAAATATGGTCTGCGTCGGCCCGACGCCGGATCCATTAAAATGACAAATAGTAATTATTCTGGCGCAGTTTTTTAGATTACGTGAGCCATTTAACCGACTTGTTCTTTGTGGAAGATTGAATTGACGCTCCGCATGCTTTGTTGCTATCTCTGAATAAACTATAGTCTGGCAGCGAGAAACATTACCCTGTTTCCGGATGTTCAGATTGTCTACTTTATTCTACCAAAATAGCAATTCCTCAATATAGGGATTGTCAGTGTTTAATTTAAATAAGTGATCCCAAGGAGATATATGTATAATGACCTTGTAATAAATCTTGCGATATTGTCAATAACAGGCATCAATGAAATTACTCTGCCAGCAAGTTTCGCTAATATTCGGTAGAATATTAATTATTAAATAAAGAGTCAGTAGCAGGTCTTGAACTGTCTTCTCTGGTATGGAAATGTTGAATTCAATACTTTCCAAGCAAAGACCAACCCATGTCAGACTGTTTACAGGATCCCATAATGACTTGTTATAATTTATGAGTTCTTATGTATTTAATTGTTCGTTGACGGGCATTTGTTGATTTACATACATAGTTTATATTACTACCATATCATCCCTTATTTTTAATAGTTTTCTCTTTGTATATTTACATTAATTTTTTAATTACTACTTAATTTCTTCATCTTTCGTCGGTTTTTGCGCACAATATGACCTATTTATGTGTCGACGTGCCGTAAAACACCATTTATTCATTATAATTTATGACAACAACCTGCTTTCTCTAGACTATGCTTTACAAAAACATAATCTTTCATGCATGTTGCCTTATCGCTGATAGTCCCCCACCCTTAGTCAAGAAACATTACAAAATTTAAACAATTCCATCTCCAGTTTAATCGCCTCCCTTAAAGGAACACACAGCAACACTTGAAGTTGTAGTGAAGCTTTTAATTGGTACCTTGATTTATTTACCCAGTACTATTTTGATTATAAGTCTTCCTGCTTATAATTATTAGAAAAAGAAACTGCCGGCTCGAAACAGGGGATTTTATAGCCATTTCTTAATGCGTCTGTAAAGCCCGGAATAGCTCCTATTCTTTCACAAACCTCTATGGTTTGCTGCTCTAAACTACCTTTAACTCTATAACATTTCTGTTATTTTGAAATAAATTTATTTCCAGAATTTCAAAAAATTCTGAATGATCCTTTAATAATGTCATATCTATACTGTTTTCTTCGTTCAAAGTATTAAAAAGTACTTATCATTTATTGTTGTATCTGTTCCTTGCACTAGTGTCCGACTCTCTTTAAATTCCGGTAGCCCTGAGGCAGTGGCGGGCCTCCGACAAACCCTCCTGCAGTGTCCTCTGTTACCACACCCGAGGCATGTATCGTGTTCGGTTGCTGTTCTTTGCCGACGAAAAGAACTGGTCCGTTTATTGTTCACTTGTTGTGTGAACGGCCCGCCGCCCGCTGGGAGTTTTGAAGTGAAACAACCCTGGACCGTGAAAACGCGCTCTGGATTGTTCTCATGTCTCTGTTTGCATTCTTTGTTCCTCCGCTGACTCCATATGTTAAAAACAGCCCGAATTCTAACTAGTTTTAAGAACCTCTGGATGAAGCGACTTTACTGTTTGCCTGTCGGATTCGAATGACAGAAAAGTTTTTCTGCTCTGTACACGTCAGCGTATACTCGCTTTGCACGTGAAACGAGTATATAACGCCCTATAGGAACCGGTTGAAACCTGTTTGAACAGGTTCATTGTAACTCGTCGAACTTTAAGTTATTAAAGAGACACTTTCTTATTTTATTTTTTAAAAGCATGTGAGAATTATATTTTTAACATTTAAAAGCCAGCATGTGTTGGTTTGTCTATTTTATTTTTAATATAAACGTAATGAGGTATTGTAGTTATTGACAGTTTATTATATGGCTTATCCTATTCTTTGAATAAGAAAAAGGCTCACAAATTTGTGGTTCACCACTTTTAGACAGTATTAATTAAGTACATTTAACTTACTGCCTAAATGTATGTACAATTTAAGTTATTCTATTTCAAAGACAATAGTGAAAGTTAATCTTAATATTTCATCAATACACACCGAACTTCATCTCACATTATCACCACTCAAGGGCTTAATGGACTTTATTATACCTCACATAAAACGCCTATGCTAAATCCCCATAGGCAACAATGTGTAATTTCTTACTATCTCACGCGAGGGTGATAGTACAGGGTGATAGTAAATCGCAGGGTGATAGTAAAAAATTATCGCATGCGCAACTTTGATGCGCGTTGGAGTGTGTACTGTTTCGGTTACGTCATCGGCTCAGTATGTCGAAATGCTATTTTTAATTTATCATAACTTCAAAAGTACTCTACCGATTTTAATAAACTACCACTCATTTTCTTAGTTACGTTATTTACAAGTCAACGCTATAACTTTCATAGACATCTTTTGAAAAAAGTTGTTTTTGAAATAAAAAAAATCAGAAAAATATCCGGCAAAGTGAAATCTGTACTGAAAATGAACCTTATTTTGGCACGAGGGGATTTCGGCATAATAAAATAAATATCACATTCCTGAGAGGGTGATAGTAAGAATGTCAACCCTTCGGATACCCTCAGGGTGAACATGGTGGTAGTAAGAATGTTAACCCTTCGGATACCCTCAGGGTGAACATTCTTTCTATCACCCTCTCATGAATTATTTTAATAGTACGATGTTTTGTATTAATGCACCCTCTCGTGATTAATGTTATCAACATTTGCCTGCAACACGTCTAAACATTTATTTGTATTGTTTGCTGTAAAATATTTCCACATCCTCTCGTTTAATGTTCAGTTAAACCGCTCAATTACTACTGCGTTTCCGTGTTTAAACGTACGGTACATGTAATATTATTGTCATCAAGCAATTGTTGAATGTTTTATTGTAAAATTCTACACCTTGATCAACCCAACGTAATTTACAGGGTCTCCCCGTACTTACACATTTTTGGAAAGCTAAGGTAATTTTTATACCAGTTTATTTGAAATTTACTAAATACATCAATAACAATAAGCAAGTATGTAATGCATGTATATACTTTAAACAGATTACATATCAACTAATTATTCAGTTTCTTTAACAATCACACGGCGTTGAGTGAACTTTCCTTTTATGGGTTTATGAAGTTCATCGGCTAAATTATCAGTCTATCTCAACGCCTTTTCTTGTTTTTTGATGCTCCAAGTCCAAGTTTTTATTTTGTACTAATAACCGACTTCTCTTAATTGTGTTTTTATTCTCTTAATTGTTTTTTTTTTGCTCCCGAAGGATCACCTTTATCAGTATTAATTCACAATCAAGATTTTAGCATTTTTTTCACCAAGTGATTTGTATTTCCTTGTTTTTAAACCGTTTAGGATGTGGGCTTTTTTTTACCACACATTGAACTATTACAAGGATTTTCGTCATAACAATAATCATGCTCTTTATAATAGTAACAATATCAACCTCACAATTATCTCTTTTTCCATATTTTTTGTTAATTATTTAATCCATTTCCAACAAAAAGATGTAAATCGAGAAATGAAGAGACAGTTACTGTATCAGAAATTTTAACTGTGTTGTATTGACCATAGTAAAAAAGAAAGTGTTGTCAAAGTTTAAGATGTCATCCATACCGAGAAGTGTCATTAAAGACTGTTCAATTACATCTGCCTGAGTATCTGGTGAAAGACCCAACATGAAATCTCTTTCATAGTAATACAAAACCAAATTAGAGCAATCTCCGGTAAGTCAGAGGTCAAGGGTCAAGGGTTCGAGTACCCACTTGAGCGCCGTTGATTAGTGTGATCCGGCTAGCTCTTTTATTGACACACGACATATTAAGGGGTTGTCAGGAAAACAAACGCCAGCATCCGTAAACATCATTTATTAATGATAATGAATTAAAACTTCTTTGAGAGTGTACAATTCTCAACATTACCCATATACATTCCATATTACAGGTTTTAAGCAACGGCATACATATATATGAAGTTTCCAGAACACAGTTATTTATCATATTCAAAACACCCCATACTTAATACACCTCTTCAACATATTGTATTACTGATATATACAGTTACAGTTAATGGATATACAGAGGATATGTGTTTGTTTTGAGTGAATATAGGATTTATTTTCATCGAGAAGTGAGAAAACTTATATGTTTACGAGTGCTCTAGAACGAGTGAAAATATTTGAGTTTTCTCACTTCGAGATGAATATAACACAAACATTCTATTTATTATATACTCACAACCTGTACATTTATACAGAAAAAATATAATGTGCCAAAACAATGACGTCAATAATGTCAACAACGTAAACAACATCACCAGTTGCATGACGTCAATTTGAGTAAAAGTGTGTTATAATTTCACATGTGAAATATAAACGATGAAAATATAAGGTTTTATTTTAATCATAATATCGACTATTTCACTGGAAAGTATATAATAAATTAAATATATTGCAAATTCATCACGTTGAACAAAGACTTGCAGTATGAACCGTGGATAAATAACGTTGCAATATAGTCATATTCATCACAGCTGCATCTCGCATTCTCATCACCAGCTCTACATATACATGTACATACAACTTATGAATTAGTTTTGTAAATCATGAACTTTAAAATATACTTAAGGACAAAGGAAGCGCAACTTGTTTTGGGTCAGTATATACGATAAATTGTCTGTTCAAATAATCTATTGTTAATTGACCGTTGACCGCAGATTGTTACCGATACCTCCGCCATTTTTTATTTTGAAAAGTATTCTTCAATAAAGCATAAAATACGAAATGTAACAAATGCACGTGATGCACGGGTCATGGCATATGTACTCGGGAACACATGCCACTTTCTGTCTTAATTTTGTCGCACGACACCGTGTATCAAGAATCCAGAGTTTTTGTCAAAATTTATATTTTCTTTATGCTATTTTTACGTAAAGAGGAGCGTGAAGACGCCGTCAGATAGCTGTTGAACGGAATTACGCAGCGTATGGTGTCTGTCCATCTTGGCGTGCATAAATACACTATAACAAGACTATTTCAATGTCCGAGAGAGACTGGATTGACAACAACCGTCCTAAACAACGATGTCCAGGTGTTACATCACGTCAAGGTGATGCGTATTTTCGCCTCAAGCTTCTACGTCAGTGCTTCCGCACCTCAATAAAAACCGCCGTGAAACCACCGTGAACATAAGGGGTCCGCCTAACAACCGAATACGTGCCAGGACCCTAATAATAAGTTGTTAAGATATGCTGTCCGCCTGGTTTTGCTTATGAATTTTTATCTGACACTCAGATTCACACAAAACTAGCGAAATTAATATCAGACCTAAATACTGTGTACTGAAATAAAAGTATAGTTTTTAGATATATGCACGTCAAGATATTTGATGCACGTCAATATATTTGATTATTAATACATAGTTGCGTTTCTTTTTTCCTTTAGTATACTATATATGATAACAAATTGACGCAGACAATCAATTTAAATGTCTGGTAAAAATCCATATACATTATTGGTTCATTTAATAATTACTTATATTACTTAATTACTCGTATAAAAAAATAATTAACTATTATATTCACAGTTTTACAAATGCAAACGGACGTACGGGATATTGAAAAATTTAATATATATATATATACATATATATATATATAAAATTATATAAAACCACATCTTAAACAATACGATTTGGTAACTTGTCAATTGTCAATCCCTTAATCAATTTAAGACGGAATCATGCTGGAATATGTGACATTACAAAATGACCAAGAAATAACACAAATATCTGTTCCCATCTTTCAAATCCTCTAACCATTTTCTAAACACTATCCAGTTTCAGCAACTTAATAAAACATCATCAGCCAAAATGTGGACACAAAACTTATTTCCAAGATAATGCTCTTAAACCTTCAAATGTCCTCCAAGATTTTCCAAACTGATAAAAAGCAATGAGTGAGTAAAAAACCGTGAAACATGTTTTAAGAATTGATTTGTTCAAAGCTTTTATATACATTTGTCTATACTTGTATTCTTGTTTTAATAGCCAGTTAAAACGCTTCTTGAAGCGTACGCTGTAATGTTTTATGTCTTGCTGACTTAAAATAAAGCTTATCTTATATTAGATAAGTTCGTCTCGTATTTGGTGTTTTCTATCTGGTTATGCCTTTTGAACATCGACTTCAGCTCTTGGCGAAAACGGGGTCCAGTCAAGCAATAAAGGAAAAAATGAATTGCATTGTTCATATACTGACATATATTCACTATGGCACCCCACAAATTGTATTCAGCATCTCCAGCTAGGGTGTTGTGTGGAAACCAGTGAACTTCTCCTATCAGGAATACTTGGACAGGAGAAGTGGTGATGAGGAAAATACTGTTGATAGATAACAACATGACAGTTAAAGAAGATAACCAACGCTCTTTTACCTTGGCCTTTGTTTCAGAGATTGATTCAGCTCTGTTGAGCGAATTCACTGGCATTGCTGGCGATATCCCAGACGGTCCTGGGACTGACAATTGGTTTTCGAAATGAACCTGCGACGAAGACGGTTTAGTATGTAAAAGATTGTGTAAATATCGTTTCCTTTTATACATTTCATAGATGATTTTGGTATTGCACGCAATCATGACCGTAAATGGTATAAGACAAAACGTTGAAAAGTCAATCCACGGCCACACGTAATAAATAAATCTATAGGCCGAATCTGAATTTGCATCACATCTAAACTCCCAAATGTGTACGAGTTCAATATTCCAAAAGAAATGCATGTTTTTGACAACCAACAACAGTAAAGTTGTACAAACGATCCATTTGGAACGCACTAAAGAACAAAGTCTATTTGCAATAAGCGGTAGCGACACATATATGCACCTGTCAATCGTCAACAAAACCAAAGTCCAAACTGTAAAATCGAGCGATACGTAAACTAGAAACGTATGAATCTTACACGAAGCTGAAGAAAGGTTTCGTACATCTATGTCAAACGCATATATGATCCAGTAACGTAGTAACCCCGTATACAAGGCAAAAAGATCCCCGAGGCTCAAACATGTCAAATAAAACATGGTTGTCGATTTTCTCATTGTCGGTCGCAATAAAACAATTGTAGACAAAATGTTGCCAACTGTCCCGATGATTATGAGTATTGGCGATATGTAAATCCAGATGTAATTGCTGATCCTGTACTGGACATAATCTTCTAAATCTTCGCTGACATTTGAAGACATGATGAGTTGACGTATGAAATGTTTATATTTGATGATGGTTCTTGTCTGTTATATTTCAGAGCAGCGGACAGTCCTTGCATGCAGTGATTTGGCTTTATGTCTTGACGTTTCGTTGTCTCAATACTCTCATCTAAGTCATTGTCGGCGAACAGCCAGTTGTCATCCCCGTGGCTAGTGATCTATTCAATAAAATAATTCAACAGGTTGAATAACCGTATTATAAGAAAGCATGTTTGAAATAATAAATCGAACAAGTGAATTTTCTGTTAACTATAGCAGTCACTTTACCAAGAGCAAAGGCTTTTACATAAACATTTATAATTGGACTATTGATAGTTCTTGTATTAAATTCCGTCCTATATTGCAAATGGGGTCAAACTCCCGCAAACATTGGTCAGGTGCTCCACTGTATATCTATTTTCACCGTACTTAATTAATGTGTAATATTCATTTATTACAGCATCGTTAATTTGATACACTTTTTGATTTTCTATGAACAATATAATTATATTTTGTCACATATGTATCTTTGACAGTGACTTATAGGCCCATTGGTCTGGGTGCTTTTTCATTATATATATGTAGTTGTTGTCACTTTATGCACATGTGACTATAATAAATGATTTAATTACTTACTTATAAGAGTTATTTGAGACCAGATGTACGTTTCTTTAATAAAGACTCAATTCTGCAGATATAAAAGTCGAACAGGAAATTCAAGCATTCAGGGACTATAGTCAATCAAAAGCACGCATAGAAACATACAATAGTTGCAAGGATAAAAAACAGGCAAGATATGTGACATCTCAAACATAAAATGGTTGACAATATAGGCGGTCAATAGGGCTACCGCATATTGCCCTACCGCATACTGGCATAAGCTTGGTTGGCAGTTCGGAACTATGTATTTCTATGTAGTTGTTTATTTGTGTGTGCTTCCTGGACATTTTCAATCAACACGACAAACCGATCATCTAAACTGGTGTACTCGTGTAGTCATTCTAACCATAATATACAATGATTTACTATTAGGGCCTATACGTTATTCACTTACTTACTTTCATCGCGAATGAAGAAATAAAAGACATACTACCACGCAAAAACATGCTTTACTCAAGACAGATATTTTACTAACACCTGTATAGTTACATAATATAATGAAAAAATAAGGACAAAGTGTCCAAAGTTTGAAGAATATATTTATCAGAATAATTTATGAATGTTATTACAACACAATGCAACATAAATCAGTGTCAACTATGCAACATGTAAGTTTTAATCATGAATGTCCAGCACAACTTCCAATCATTTGGACACATGGTTTAATAATCCTTACAATAGTATTGAAATAATAAAATCAGAAATAAAAATGTCTTACCTTTAACACCTGTTGACCCAAGAAGCAATAGTTTATAAAAGAACGTGGTTGGTGTCCGCCTATTTATATAATGGTCATTGGCAGCATTTTAGAATCCGACAATCCAGTGTTGTGCTGACGTACATGCATATATTATCTAAAACTCGACAGTTTTTTAATTAAGTCGTCTGAAATGTCCATTACCTAACTGAACAAAAATTCGGTGTTTGTTGTCGGCTGCCATGCTATAAATGCTTAATAATAATATGGCAATATTTGAACATGTTATCCCTCCAAATCCTCTATTAACACCTAGACTAGAAGGGTTAACGATTAAGACTTTGTGTAGCAACCAATTACTAGAATCGCACACTTGTCTTCTGTTTAAGGAGACTGTACATGTGTTTTGTAAATGCTACTTTTCCTGTTCGGCGTTTATACCTACTTCTGTTTATATCAAACAAACATGTTTTACTATTTGAAAGATTCATTTTTAATTAGCAGAGCGCTAATTCTAAGGGCGACAACGTGCACAGTCATATTGGCGTGAAACATTGACATAGTGGCAGGCGCACCGACACTATAGTTAGTGACAATTTGACATAGTGGCAGGCGCACCAACACTATATATAGTGACAAATTGACATAGTGGCAGGCGCACCAACACTATATATAGTGACAATTCGACATAGTGGCAGGCGCACCAACACTATATATAGTGACAATTCGACATAGTGGCAGGCGCACCAACACTATATATAGTGACAAATTGACATAGTGGCAGGCACACCAACACTATATATAGTGACAATTCGACATAGTGGCAGGCGCACCAACACTATATATAGTGACAAATTGACATAGTGGCAGGCACACCAACACTATATATAGTGACAATTCGACATAGTGGCAGGCGCACCAACACTATATATAGTGACAATTCGACATAGTGGCAGGCGCACCAACACTATATATAGTGACAAATTGACATAGTGGCAGGCACACCAACACTATATATAGTGACAATTCGACATAGTGGCAGGCGCACTAACACTATATATAGTGACAATTCGATATAGTGGCAGGCGCACCAACACTATATATAGTGACAATTTGACATAGTGGCAGGCGTAATCTTATTTTTACAATATTTCGATCGTAACATCTGTATCAAGGAATGTTTCCACAAACACTACATTTTTACATTTTGCTCACACACAGTTAAGAATATAGGATCATATAGTCAGTCTTAAGGTTGCGGACTGCTAAATATAGCATGACATAAGCCCCGCCTTTTGTTGTGTACGACTGATTCAGTGCAGAAGCGAAAATTCAATGGTTAGCGCAAATTAGTTTTTAAACATGCAAAATACATTTTCAGGAAGGATACACAGTGTGTACAATAATCCCCACAAGGGTCTTTGAATGGAATGATTTTTTATTTTTTTTTAATGTTTTTGAAAATGTAAGCGCCAGTGAAAATGCACGTCAATATTCAGTGAGATTCTATGAAATAAGGTAATTTAATGAAAAGCTGGTGTCTACTTCTTTACCGCAAGTGTTCGCACATCCTTTCTATCAGTTTATGTTCTGTTTCTTCTATATACACTACCTTTATGACATACACAATCTATATATATAGTTATTTTTCTTTAAATATAGAAACACATCAATATACAAATATAACGTTACATAACAAACTAATACCCTAAACAAAGGGGTATGTCCAACCAAAATTTGGGAACAATGTTGTTATTAACGTCTTATTAATTAACCATAACATATAACAATTGATACATTGACACATGTATATTAACTATATCGTCAAGTACAGAACAAGTGACATCTATTCGTTTTCTCACCAGGGTCGATAGCGTCTTTCACCAGATAACATTCCGATACAATGTCTCACCAAAGACATCATTTCGATACAATGTATTTAGTTACCAGATACATCATTTCGACACAATGTCTCAACAGAGACATCATTTCGATAAAATGTCTCACCAGAGACTTCATTTCGATACAATGTCTTACCAGACACATCATTTCGGTACAATGTCTCACCAGATATATCATTTCAATGCAATGTCAAAACAGAGACATCATTTCGATACAATGCCTCATCAGAGATGTCATTTCGATACAATGTATTTAGTTACTAGATACATCATTTCGATACAATGTCTCACCAGAGACTTCATTCCGATACAATGTCTTACCAGGCACATCATTATGATACAATGTCAAAACAGAGACATCATTTCGATACAGTGTCTCACCAGAGAAATCATTTCGATACAATATCGCACCAGATGTATCATTTCGATACAATATCAAACCAGAGACATTATTTCGATACAATGTCTTACCAATTCCGATACAATGTCTCACCCGAGACATCATTTCGATAAAATGTCTCACCAGAGACATCATTTCGATACATGTCGCACCAGAGACATCATTTCGATACAATGCCTCATCAGATACATCATTTCGATACAATCACCAGATATATCATTTCGATACAATGTATCACCAGAGACATCATTTCGATACATGTCGCACCAGAGACATCATTTCTAAACAATGCTTCACCAGATACATCATTTCGATACAATGTCTCACCAGATACTGAAATGAGACGTCAGGTACCCAGGGTAGTGTAATTCTATATTCCAGAAACAGAAGTGAGACGTCAGGTACCCAGGGTAGTGTAATTCTACATTTCTGAACAGAAGTGAGACCCAGGGTAGAGTAATTCTACATTTCTGAACGGAAGTGAGACGTCAGTTACCCAGGGTAGTGTAATTCTACATTTCTTGAAGGGAAACACATAGTTATGTCTAAGACTATGTAAAAGCTATTCGTAGTGGTCCTGAGTTTGTTATTTAGATTTAACTACCCCGCCTAGGACACTTATCATCACACATGTTATAAATGACTTGCGTATACCCTCGTACTTAGCGCGAACATGATGATGTAAATGATCACTTTCTAACATTTTAAAAGAAATTCTTTGAATCGAAGAAACCACAAGTCACACGTTTCATTATTTGATAACAGACTGTCAAAGACAAAATAAATTGTTGTTGGGTGACTATGGCCATTTATTATTATTCGCGGGACATCATGAACGACGCCATAACTGACACTGTTCAGAACCGAGTCACAATGCGGGCCGACATACACGACTTGGAAGTCCATGAACCATGGATGGAGAAGACATTGAGGGACACAATCAGTGATACTTGGCAGACAGTCAATCAAACATGGAAGGTGGACCCTTTTACAGTTCGCCACTATGATTTCCTCTTTAATTGTGCGATGACCGGACAGGCTGTGGACCCTATGATGACGTCTACCTAATGCCTAAAAGGACGGTAACGTTCGATGTTTGTCTGCGATCTTGTCGTGTCGTGTCCTCAATGGTTTGTTCTCTTGTTGCTCTGGCTTCCGGCAAGTCATTGAATACATTCTTTGTGGCTTTCTAGGCTTTTTTTTGTATTTATATATACACGACTATCTTTGTGTTTTACTTATATTGCCTATAATGCTGCCTTGTTTGTTAGAAAGTAGTTCATGGCGGGGATTTGTTTATTTTTTGTTTTATTGGGATGACAGTAGGGTAAGTGTGAGGTTTGGTGCACCCTAGAACCATGTTTAAACCCCCAGCGGCCTTATTTGCCACTGACCGTTCCAAGGCGGTAGCCATATTGGCAACCCTTGTGTGTTTGTGATGTCTTACTTCGCCGTTTATTCGTTTTTTATATATAGTTATTGTTTGTTTCTGTGAGTGTTTGTGGTTGACTGTCTTCCTTGAATGCTACTTTTCCTGTTCGATTTTTATATCTATATTATGTATAAATATGAGAAAAATGGTCTAATAGAAACCATAGCAATCAAACACAATGGACCGTAGGTCCGCACTGCACCATAAACCGAAATATGAGCATATTTAAAATACCAATGAAAAAGACAATAGGTAACATAAAGATAGGGTTACCGACTTGGAACGGTCAGTAGGCAAACAGGCCTATCTGACATAAATTGAACGAATACGTTATTTCGCAGCAAAGTGTTTTGTTTTTTTAAATGATATCTATGAATAAATAAAAGTGTACTAGTCTAACACAGTAGATTCCTTTCAGTACAGTATGTGTTATGGTATACACATTAATGGATGGTTATTTTACCTGTACAATCCGAACATTTACGACAGTGACTATGATGTGTTTGTATTTCTAACAGTAAACTACAACAGAGAAAATACAAGCAAATACATTATTAGTCACATGCATTTGGATGTATTATTCAAACAGAGCAAAATAGTTTGGACATGTATAATGATTGATAGTATAATTTGTCGTTCAACTTATGGTTGTATAGCTATTTCCGCTCAGCTAAAGTAGCACGCGTGTGCTAGTTAGGTGTACGTTCATTTTTAGCTGCATAAAACAGTCGTACAGTTTTACCAATATTTATACCCACGTTTTTGAGAAAAAAAACCGGAGTATATTAAAATCGCTTCCATTTGCCCGTCCGTCCGCTCATTCGTCCGTCCGTCCGTCACCATATCTCCTCTTAAACCGCTGAACGGAATTCATCGAAACTTAGGATATGACACCATAAGATGACCGCGTGCGAGGGCAACATTAGGGGCCCTCAGGGGGTGGGGGGGGGGGGGGGGGGGGGGGTCAAAGGTCAATTACACTAAATATTCAATTACACCGTCATTTTTCCACATTTGTGCACATAACTTGACGTATGTAATCTTCTATGAAAGATCAAGAACATATCAAACGATTTTATTATTTCAAACTCGGACGTCTGCCCAGGGGCCCAGGGTAAGTGGGTGGGGTCATTTTTTTCTTTTGTAATTATGTCTCTAATGGAATGTTATATTGATGGGATTATACTGTATATTGTTCCCTCCTAAGTCACCCGTGGGGGCCCAGGGAAAGGGATCTCACTAAAATACACTAAAATTCATTTACAATGTAATTTTTCATAATTTTACTTATAACTTATAATTATACTCGTCTATGAAAGATTAAAAACATACCAAGCAATTGTATTATTTCAATCATTGACGTTTGTCCACGGGTTGGGTGTACGTGTGTGTGTGGTGGGGTGGGGGGAGGGTGTGGAACAGGGAGAGGGTAATATGGGGTGTCATTTTCTTTTGAATTATGTCTCAAATGAAATATTATGATGATGAGATTACACTGTAAACATTTGTTTCCTCCTACGTCATTGGTTGGGCCTAGGGAAAGTGCATCAAATACACTAATACTTTAATTACAGTGACCTTTCACATACTTGGTGGTGGTCGTCAGAAGTTCTAATATACACAAACTTCAATTGCAGTGTCATTTTTCTATTTTTATTTTTTATAAACTTGGAAAATATACAAGTAGACTCCTCTGAAAATACAAAGCATATCAAACAATTTCAGTGTTTACACCTTAGAGGTGTGCCCAGATGGGGAAGAGGGGTTGTGTATGGGTGGAGTTGAGGGTGGGGTGGGGGAGGAGAGAATTAAATTGGGTCAAATATATATTTGTCTTCTCAATAAAATGAAATGATTTTGGGAGTATCAGTATAATTTGCTCCAGGCTCACCAGGGGAAAGTTCAAATACACAAATACCCTAAATAATTTGTATTCATTTACAATGTCATATATACAGAAAAGCATAACTAGTACTGTTTCTGATCTGAGTAAAAACATGTAAAATTAATACAGGATTAAAAAGAATTGACCTGTGTGAAGAAAACGTGGGTATTTGCGATGGCGCACCGTCGAATTCGTTCTAGTTGTATTTATATATATGTTCATATTGTTCCGTTAATTCTGCATTAGCTTCTACGACGATGCACGGTGGCAAGGCCCCACTGTTGAAAGTTGGTAAGGATCTACTTTCAGATGTTAAGGAACGGAGACGAGCTTAGTGTAAAAATGTGATTCCAAGTGTCTGTGAAAGAAATTGAAGTGGTAAAGCACAAATCCAAATTGACGTCAGAAAAACAACAGTTACTGTAAATTTCACGGAAAGATCGAACCATTAGATGTACAATCAAATGTAATAGATACTATTTAGATGGTATGCATATGACGGTGAACATGGAACATTGAATGAGATATGTTATACCATGGAATTTAGTTGGGAGCAGAGGATATGAAGCCTGTAAGCAAGTAACAGTTAAAATACTAAATTCAAAAAGCAGAAAACATATTCTAAGGGTGATTAAACAATACTCAAACACTACATTTTAAAAGCAGGAGTAGTGGAACCACATATTCGAAATATAAGTAAGAAAACAAAAGTATCTTAGAATGTACCACCGATAACTGTATATAAATATCGGGCTCAGTGATCTCCAAAGATCATAATGACTGCAAGCGAATTTGAAAAGCAAACACCAAACAAGATAAACACAAATAATATTGCAATCACGTTTAGAGTGAGACTATTGAGCAGAACTCAGTTTTAATAACGTCAATAGTACGAACATTTTAGCCATCCTGAAGATGGTATGCATATGACGGTGAACATTTAAAGTGGTATTTTATGTACGTTTGATCGTTTCGCGCCAAAAAACCATATGCATGAAAATGAACTACAAGATACGAATTCCAGCCAATGCTATACAATAACACAATTACAACGTTAAAAAATAATCAACCAATATACGTGTATAAGTGCATATACAAATCGAACAGGAAAAATAGCATTCAAGGGCGACTGTCAACCACTAACACACAGAGAAACATAGAACGACTTCTTTCAAGAAACTACCCCGCCAAACAACGGCAAAATTACACTTTAAAACCATTTATCAAAACCCTTTACAGATGTTCAGGTCATATAATAATATATATGTATCGATTAAAAGTAAAGGTTTATTCACGGATTCTAAAAATAACAGTGATCGAATATAAACATAGAACAGGAAAATTAACATTCAAGGACAACAGTCAACCACAAACAAACACCGAAACATGCAATAACTATAAAGAAATATAAAAATATCGGACAGGGAAAGTAGCATTCAAGGAGGACAGTCAACCACAAAACACAGAAACAAACAAGCAAACAGGCAAACAAGACGGCAAAAGTAATAATAAAACAAACGACATAACAAACACAAACGGGTTGACAATAGGGCTACCGCCTTGGAACAGTCAGTGGCAAAGTAGACCACTGGGGGTATTAAGCGGTTCTAGGGTGCACCAAACCTCACACTTACGCTACTGTCATCCCATTAAAACAGGACAGTGTAAATAAAGAAATCCCCGTCATGATCCAATCTCTAACCAACAAGGCAGCATCAATAGGCAATATAAGTAAAACTTATGCTCGTGTGAATATAATACAAAAAACCAATAGTCTAGAAAGCCACAATGAAGGTACTCAATGACTTGGCAGAAGCCAGAGCAACAAGAGAATAAACCATTAAGGGCACGACAAGAAAGATCAACTCGAGTACAAGCTCTTGAAAAACGAGTAAGTTGAGACACATACACCCCATAAGAAGTTGCTCTGGGAAGATTCCCATCCAAGATGAATAAAAGGCAAGATATAACATCAGAAACATGAAAGGGTTGACAATAGGGCTACCGTTTTGGACCAGTATCTATGTATATCGTATAAACGGTATAACAGTATATATTTAAACGTTACCAAATTTGAATGGCAAATTGGAACTCTTTGTTTTGGCACAATAGGGTATCCATCATTTTCCAAAAAAATCGTTCCAATATATCTCGCCGTACAAATGCAATAACCTATAATAGTGTTCGTTATGAAGTAGTTCGCATTCATTTTCAAGATCAATGTATAAAGAGGTCATCTAGGTCTGTTTTCGCCAAACTAACTTCCCTTAACTAAAATACCTGCTTTTTAAAGTTTGAGAGTAGAAGAACCTCCTAGAGAGTAGAAGAACCTCCTAGAGAGTAGAAGAACTGAGCTATTGTTTGAGAGTAGAAGAACCTCCTAGAGAGTAGAAGAATTGAGCTTTTGTTTAAGAGTAGAAGAACCTCATAGAGAGTAGAAGAACCTCCTAGAGAGTAGAAGAACTGAGCTATTGTTTGAGAGTAGAAGAACCTCCTAGAGAGTAGAATAACTGAGCTTTTGTTTAAGAGTAGAAGAACCTCATAGAGAGTAGAATAACTGAGCTTTTGTTTGAGAGTAGAAGAACCTCCTAGAGAGTAGAAGAACCTTCTCAAGAGTAGAAAACCTCCTAGAGAGTAGAAGAACCTCCTAGAGAGCACAAGGAGCTCCTCGACTGTATATAACGGTAATGGCACGATTTTTAATGTAGACATTCCAATGAAGTGTTAAGTATCTCAGTCAAATGGTATTAATCTAGAAGTCGTCAAATTGGCTGCAATTATTTTTCTGTTCCAATAATGTAACGTCGGCTTTGTTTACAATGCCATTTTCCGGGTCATTGAGAAGCAAGAGTTGTTCAGTGCTAAGTTATAGGATCATTTTGTTTGCTGACGATTTTGTTTCCTGCTGAAAAATATTCGATTGTAGTTTGCAAAATTTAAATGATGACTACGAGTCAGTATGGTAAATACGTTAGTATGGTAGGTAAGCAAAAACAGTATACAATGAGAAATTAGGAAATCGCCGAACAAGTTAAATACAAAACATACTGTTGTCTCGGTTTGATTGATGAACGGTAGTGAAAAATACTTGCTACCGTTTACGCCCTCTATGCCCGGGTTGTGCAGAACTCAATATTTGAAATGTCAATAGTACACATTTTTGAGCCATCCCGAAGATGGTATGCATATGACGGTGAACATGGAACCTACAATGAGGTGTTTTCATATTATTACATGGCCAGCGGCGTATGATCCCAGTTGCTAACAAAATGCTTTGCCCTAACAGATAAAACAATGGGCGAAATAAACCAAATGGAATTTAGTTAGGAGCACAGGTTATGAAGCCTGCGTATCACATGAACAGTCTAAAGACTAAATTAAAAAGCAGAAAACATATCCTAAAGGTGATTAAATAATACTCGGAACCTTTAAAGCTGGACTAGTGGAACCAACTATTTGAAATTAAACTAAGAAAATGAAAGCATTTGAGAATGCACCACCGATATCTTTATAAAAATATCGGGCTCGGCGATCTCCAAAGAACGGAATGAATAACAGAAAAAGTATGCCTGCGTGTGTATATGGGTAAAAGGATGGACGGATGATTGCTTGTGGGTGTATATGAATGCGTTCTTTTGCATGCACACACTTAATTGAACAGAACCGTGCTTCTGATAATTGTGCTAAAGCTTATGAAAACTACGTGATTAATTTGTTTTGGTCAATTAAACAAATTCAGGAAATGTTCTTGATAACATTTGCAATAAAAATAAGTATAACGTAGAACAGGAAATGCACCTTTCACAGAATACAGTAAACACCAAAACAAACAAAACACGAAAAACATGAATGGCAATGTTAATAAGGAATAAAGGCATATGATGTCACAAACACAAACAGGGTTGGTTAATACTATCTTTCCTAAAGAATTTCAACTCAGCAAAGCCAACATTTCTGATAATGTCGCTTCCTTTCTTGATTTACATCTCTCTATTGAAAATGGCGTTTAGTTTATGAAAATTAGTAAAATCATTTGCGATTTGAGATGATTGTATTGATACTGTTAATTATCCCCACTTAGATGGGAATGTTCCCGAGCTACTTATTATGGTGTATATGTGCTTTCCTCTCTGATTGTGCGATGACCGGATAATTGTTCTTTTGTTGCTCTGGCTTCTGCCAAGTCAATGAGTACTTACTTTGTGGCTTTCTATGCTTTTGTTATTTTTGTATTATATATACCTGATCAGTTATGTCTTTTACTTATATTACCTATTAATGCTGCCTTGTTTGTATGGATATAACCTTGCGGGGATATTTTTAATTAAACTGTCCCGTTTAATTGGTATGACAAAAGGGTAATAGTGAGATTTGGTGCACCATAGAACCTGGTTGAAATTCCCAGCGGCCTTTTTTACAACCAACCGTTCCAAAGCGGTAGCGCTATTGTCAAAATGAGATATAGGGTCTTATTGACACCACAACTTCCGAGCGCAATAGCATCGTAGGTCCACACTGTACTGCAAACAAGGACTTGAAAATACAATGAAAGAGACATAAAACAACAGAAAGGGTGGTGAAGACAGGGATACCGACTTGGAACGGTCAGTAGGCAATACAAATATAGATATTGTATGTAGTGTATATGTTTTGTGGAAGCTAGATACTATCTATACATAACCGTTAGTAGTTAGCGCTAGTACAAATGTGTATGTACCTTGTCCTATGATGATGCCCAGGTATTTACTGAGGACACAGTGACTTACCATTAGTAGTTAGGTGAGTAGAATTATTAGTGACGTATGTATTGTAATTATTGTAGTGAGTAGTCCACAATGTCTATAACCATGACGTCCATAAAGGAACTTACGGATAAGGATATGCTGGAGAGGAGCTTAGAACCTTTGTTAAAGACGAACAGGCTAGGGAAAGGGAATTTAGACTTAAGGAAAGAGAATTAGCAAAGCAGGAAAGAGAATTAGAAAGTAGATTAGCTAAAGAGAAGCTAGATGCTGATAAAGAGAAGTTAGAATTCGAAGGTAGATTAGCTAAAGAGAAGCGAGATGAAGAAAGTAGATTAGCTAAAGAGAAGCGAGATGAAGAAAGTAGACTAGCCACAGAGAGGTTAGAATTAGAAGGTAGGTTATCTAAAGAGAAGCGAGATGATGAAAGTAGAATAGTAAGGGAGAAGCAAGAGTTAGAACATGAGAGGTTCGAAACGGATGGTAGACTAGCGAAGGCTTAGACAATGATGGAGAGGGAGAAATCAGAGTTTGATCATAAGTTAGCTTTAGAGTTGGAAGCAGCTAAGACACATAGTAAGGACAGTGGAACTGTAGGGAAAGATAGTCATTCTGGGAAGGTAAAAGGTCCGAAGTTACCATACTTTGATGCTGACAAAGATAACATGGACAGTTACTTGTTACGGTTTGAACGTTATGCTGATTTACAAGAATGGACCAAAGATAAGTGGGCAGTTCATTTAAGTGCGTTATTGAGAGGCAAGGCCTTAGATGTATTTTCTAGATTACCTAGTGTAGATTCTCTCTTGACTATGACAAGTTAAAGTATGTTCTGCTAAAGAGATTTGAGTTAACTGAAGAAGGTTTTAGAAAGCGGTTTAGAGCTTGTTTGCCTGAGAAAGGCGAGTCATTTATTCAGTTTATTAGTAAGTCTAGAAATTACTTAGATAGGTGGTTAGAGTTAGGGAAGGTAGCGCAGACTTATCAGGGCCTCATAGATTTCTTGTTGCGGGACCAGCTATTCAATGTTTGTAGTAGAGATCTGTTCTTATTTCAGAAAGAAAGAAAATTAGCTAGTGTAGAAGAAATGGCAACACAAGCAGATCAGTTTGCCGAGGCTAGAGGTGGAGCTCATAATGTAATGTCGAAAGAACTTTTAGAGATAGGCAAGGGGACGATCAAAGTAATAAACAGAAAGGCAAGAGTGGAAACTATAGAGGTGGAGGTAGTTCGATGGGTGCTAGAGGAGGTAGCAATAGTGGTAACATAGGTAGACTTTTTATTCGTTGTCGTCGCTGTAATGGGAATCATGCTTCACATGAGTGTATGAAAGCGGTGAAAGTGTCCGCTGTCGTAGACCATTTTAGTGACAATAGTAGAGGGGACAACAATGTAGGGAGTCCGAACCAAGGTTTGAACAACCCATGGAATTTCGGTAGAGGTAGAGGTGGTCAAAAACGAGGTAGAGGTAGAGGCAGAGGTAGTAATAGTCCGGTTATTAAAACCGGGAGTAGTAGCTGTTGTGTTAAAGCGGATGGCCTAATGGCGAAGATCGGAACATGTCACTTTCCGTATGCAAATCTTCCAACGGCAGATGGTAGAGTGAATGGCACGGGCGTAATTGTAATGAGGGATACAGGTTGTACAGGTGTAGTAGTTAGGCGTAGTTTAGTTACGGATGACCAGTTGGTAGGTAAACAGTCACCGTGTATGTTGTTAAATAAGTCGGTAGAGCACGTGCTAATAGCGAGAATAGATGTAGATACACCTTTCTTTAAAGGGACTACAGAGGCACTATGTATGGACGACCCGATGTATGATTTAACGATTGGGAACATAGAAGGTTCAGCACTTCCGTAATCTAGAGACTAGAGCACAGGTTCAGAGGCAAGCTCAGGCTTATAGAAAATTAAAGGTTCCTGCATCCGTAGGTGACATATCTAAAGCGGAGTTTATAGAAGCACAAACTCAAGACGAGTCGTTAGAGCCTTGTAAAGTGAAGGCCAAGGATGGTGTAGTGAAGAAGTGTAAAGGGTTCGGTAGTTGTAAGTTTGTACATAAGAATAGGTTATTGTACACACAATTTGAAGATAGTGGTCGTAGACAGTTTCACCAATTAGTGGTACCTACCCAGTATAGAACGACAGTGCTTAAGGTAGCTCATGAGTCGATTATGGGAGGTCATTTAGGCGTAAAGAAAACGTCAGATAGAGTATTGGCAGAATTTTATTGGCCAGGCGTTAGTGGAGATGTAACTAGGTATTGTAGGTCCTGCGATGTATGCCAAAGGACGGTACCAAAAGTTCGAGAGACCAAAGTACATTTAGGTCAGATGCCACTGATAGATACACCATTTAAGCGGGTAGCTGTAGACATAGTTGGACCAATTTTTCCAGTGTCGGATAGGAAAAATAGGTACATTTTAACCATGGTATACTATGTAACTAGGTATCCGGAGGCAGTAGCATTGCCCTCAATTGAAACTGAGAGAGTAGCTGAGGCATTAGTTGATATGTTCAGTAGGCTAGGTGTACCAGAGGAAATGCTGACTTATTGTGGGTCACAGTTTACGTCAGAACATATGGCTGAAGTAAGCAGGTTATTGTCTTTGCGTCAAATCATGACAACACCATATCACCCTATGTGTAACGGGTTAGTCGACCGATTTAACGGGACGTTAAAGCAAATGTTACGGCGTATGTGTACAGAGAGCTCCAAAGATTGGGACAAGTATCTCAATGCTTTATTGTTTGCATTTAGAGAGGTTCCACAAGAGAGTTTAGGATTTTCTCCGTTTGAGTTATTGTACGGTAGGTCAGTTAGAGGTCCCATAAGGTTTCTTAGAGAGATGTGGGCAGGTGAAGTAGATATGATGAGGTTAAGACTACATATCAATATGTTTTAGATCTGAAGGAGAAACTAGAGGAGACTTGTAAGATAGCTCAAAGTCAGTTAGTTAAGACAAGTACCAAGTATAAACCGTACTATGACCAGAAAGCTAGAGCTAGGAAGTTTAAGATAGATGACCAGGTGTTACTGTTACTCCCGACCGACAATAACAAGCTGTTATTACAATGGAAAGGTCCGTTTTACGTTAGAGGGATAGTGAACACTATGGATTATCGTATCGAGATAAACGGAAAGTTAAAGACCTTTCATGCGAATATGCTGAAAGAGTATATCAGTACAACCGATAATGTGCAACAAGGGGTGTTAACGGTAGTTAATATTGCAGTTATTGAGGATAGTGAGGAAGACAGTAGTGAGGACACTAGTCCGATGTATTCTCCCACTAGTGTAGGTAAGCAGACGGCAGCCGATGTAGACATATCGGGCATGCTTAGTGTAGTGCAGAAACGAGAGGTAGATCGTTTACACTCTCAGTGTAGTGCTGTTCGGTTCGATGCGTCGAGACCAACAGATGTAGTGCAGTGTAGCTTTAAGCACACTTTAGCAAAGCCGATAAGGGAAACGGGAGACCCTACTCCATTTCGCAAACAGTATACTGGTAATGCGATGGATGCAATGTGTAAAGTTGGAGTTCTTGTAGTGGTAGGACGTAGTGTTATTCGTAACGGAAGAGTCGGTGTAATAGACCGTGGAAAGGATAATATTGCGGCAGACTATTTAACTCGCCGCACATAATGACAGGTTTAATACAATAGTATAATAGTGTAGTGCAGTGTATTGTACAATAGCAGTGTATGTTACGACAGTGTAGTGTAAAATTGTATAATATTGTTGAAATTTTAATGTTGCTTATTATGCAACCATGTCTTTTGCTAGGACTAATTAATAGATTAAGTAATCATTTTGTTGAATTTTAAAAAGTGTAGCACTTTCTTTAAGGGGGAGATATTGTCACAAAATGTCACGGGTAGAGCGTATTGGTCGTACATAGCTCTTGTAAGTTGTCAGTTACACCCTAATCTATTGTTGAGTTGAAACAAATTCACAATATCCATGATATATTCATGTAACACGTAAAAGCGTGCACATTTTAAGTGGCCGCCAGAGAGGCCGTGTCATAAGTTTAGTTTTGTGCTAATGCATGTAAACGTATAGGTCTATCTTCCTTAAACAGCAAAATTGTATAAGGGGCCTCTCGTGTAGATTCAATACTGCAGATTTAGCCACGTTTGTCACGGACTGAACGGGGGAAATAATGGTTTGGGCGTAATGTTTGCTCTAAAACCAATTGTCTTCTAGTTCTTGCCGGGATTGATCGATAGTTACTTTGTTTGTAGCAGAGGTTGGACGGCAAAATTCACAGGCAACATGTGGTCAGTATTTATTTTATTAAATTTTATCGTACATTTGTATTCAGTGGGCGGCGCCATCTTGGTTGGCGGTTACGACATCCGGTAAGCATTTATGTTTCTCAAACATTAACTTTAGACTAGCATATGATTTTGACGTTACTTTATTATATCTAATTATTGTAATTGATCATTAATTGTAAAACAATATTAATTTGATAGCAGTGGATAATAGGTGCATTAGTTAACGTTGGCGTATAACTCAGTGATTGTAATACACGATTGTTAACATTAGTTAACAATGAGATGAGTGACTAGGATAAATTTTCGACGCGTATGCATAGCGTTGTATAATGTGGTCATTAGTTGACATGCGTGCATGCATAACTCAGTGAGTGTAATATACGAGTGATTTGATAATGTTTATATTACATGTATTAGGGGCATTGATTAACAGCGACGTACATGGCGTATACATGGCGTTGTAGAATATGTATACATTGCTACTGATCATTAGTACAGCTTACATATATTTATTGAATAAAGATTTGTTTGGGTAATGATAATTATGCAAGATTGTTATGTTTGTCAACCGACATCTAAAACGTATGTATAATTACAGCCTAAGCCATCCAGGGTTGGAGATAAGCCATCCAGGGTTGGAGATAAGCCATCCAGGTTGGGATATTCCGGAGTGGAGCTAAGCGTCCACGGATAACGTAACGAGCGGTGGAGACGGTCCCCGTACCTGCGCAGCATGGCCAGGTTTTAGTTTCGACAACCCCCGGGACACAAGGTGGGCCCGTTATCAGTCCTCACTGGAGGAACATCACCCACAATCTCAGTGGAGGTTAACCATCATTACATCGCGTCATCAACCCTTACAGAAGGCATTTGATGACAATCGACCATTGGATTCGCGCATCATCATCTTCATGAGCTCTCGCGCATCACAGTTATCGCGCTAGATCATAAATCAACATTCTTAACAACACTTTAGTGTCTTATACATTCAGTATTTATAACAATACTAAGAACGTCTTAAACGTTTATGAGAACATTCTTTTCATAGTTAATCTGTGTATTCGCTTGTTTTTTTAGATAATTGTATATATATTAAACATATTTTAAAAGTTGCATTTAAACTTATGTAAATGCATTCACCGTCATTGATTCTTTCCTGAGTTAGCCCCAACCACTAGGGTCATCCTGTGACAGTTATATCCTTTTCTGACGAACTTCCTGATTACATTTGTAAAGCGGTCAGGAAACCCGTCAGACCCCTTTAACTTTCGAAGTTTATAGACCACATCTCCATAAAATGAGGGTTGTGATATGCCTAGTCGCAGAAGTGTCTTAAGGTTGGTGTTGTACTTTTCCAGCAGGCCCTCGTTACGGTGGTAGAATTTAGAGAAAGATCTACGTAGTTTGTGATAACGAAAACCCTGCTGAAGAAGTTTACTTGTAATAACTTCATTTCGATCATTGAAGTCTATAACATCATTACACGCTCTAGCAAATCGAATGAGCTGGGAGATATACACCCCTTTTGAGGTAGCACGAGATACATATCCATCAAGGTGTGGATAGTTAACGATGTTAACATTGAAATCATCTCTCTTATCATAGATTTTAGTATGAATACAATCATTTGAAATCGAGAGATGAAGATCGAGAAATGCTGCTACTGTATCCGAATTGTTGGCTTTATTCAACGTGAGCTCTGGTGGATAAATGTTAGTATCCATATGAGCAAAGAACGGATTATCAATATTGAGTATGTCATCAGGATACCGAGAAGTATTATTAAAGGCATCAATAATTTCACCCTGGCTAGCAGGTGACAAACTCAACATAAAATCTCTTTCATAGCAGTACAAAAACAAATCTGCAACACATGGCGCACAGTTAGAACCCATAGGAATTTTATGTTTGTAATGTCATCTCTTGCCTTTTATTTATCTGTGTAGTTGTTGTTTGTTTCTGTGCGTATTTGTGGTTGACTGTGGTCCTTGAATGCTGCATTTCCTCTTCGAGTTTTTTTATCCACTTTGTAAGTATAAAATATGATCAAACTAAAGCCTAACATACACGCATATTACATATCTAATAATTCTAACAAAACATGCTTGTAATTTATCGTTTAAGGTTATAGAAGTCTGATATGCCAATGTCTAAACGTAAAAAACTGAATAGGCATTTTTGTGTTGCTATTTGTCGGTTTTCAAGATTTCAACGAAAAATTAACACTAAAATTTCATTTTGAAAATGATTGAATTGATGAAAACTTCTCGTAAAACCTTTGCAAAATTTACCATCGTAACCCTGATCTTCTTTCCAAGTATAAAAGTAATTTAAGGACTCTTCTGCGACAAGGACTATCACAACCTGACTTCTATGGTGATGTGATTTATAAACTTCGTAAGATTCTTGGTCATGATCACTTTCATACTATCTTTGTTAAACTTGTTAAAAAGTTTATCAAAAGAGGTTATGACCCTATCATTTTGCATCGTACTGCATGCTTGGTGGTGGACCCTTTTACAGTTCGTCACTATGCTTTCCTCTTTAATTGTACGATGACCGGACAGGCTGTGGACCCTATGATGACGCCTACCTAAAGCCCATTGGGACGGTGGCGTTTGATGTTTGTCTATGATCTTTCCTGTCGTGCCCTTAACGGTTTATTCTCTTGTTGCTCTGGCTTCTGCCAAGTCATTGAGTACCTTCATTGTGGCTTTCTAGGCTATTGTTTTTTTTGTATTATATTTACAAGAGCATATTTGTGTTTTACTTATATTTCCTATTGATGCTGCCTTGTTGGTTAGAGAATATTTCATGGCGGGGATTTCTTTATTTGCACTGTCCTGTTTTAAAGGGATGACAGTAGGGTAAGTGTGAGGTTTGGTGCACCCTAGAACCGGTTTAAACTCCCAGTGGCCTTTGTTGCCACTGACCGTTCCAAGGCGGTAGCCCTATTGTCAACCCTTTTTTGTTTGTGATGTCGTTTGCATTTTTTATTACTTTTGCCTTCTCGTTTGTCTGTTTGCGTGTTTGTTTTTGTGTTTTGTGGTTGACTGTCGTCCTTGAATGCTGCTTTCCGTCCGATATTTTTTTATCTTTCTTCTAGTTCGAAACATCAGCTGCAGGCATTGTTATAATGTCCTCCCACATAAAAAATAAGTTGCATTACTTTCTTATAGGAAAAGAAAGACAAAATATATAACTTAAGTTGTAGGGGCAAAACACACACATTTACAAATAATAATTTATGAAAAAAAGTGAATGAAAATGTCCATCCTTAGAAGTTGGACTACATCATTTTAAACGAAGCATGAAAAGAAAAAGAAATTAAAATATAAAAATGATGTTTATAGGTCAAATAGTTGACTTTGAATGAATGAATGAATGGTGTTTTACGGCACGTCGACGCAAAAATAGGTCATATTGTGCGCAAAAACTGATGAAAGATGAAGAAAGATGAAGAAATGAAGTAGTAAATAAAAATTGATGTAAATATATAAAGATAAAACTATTCACAAATAATGGATGATATGGTAGTAAGATAAACGTATATCTGTCAATCAACAAATGCCCGTCAACGGGTGTATAAACAAGTAAATATATATAAGAACATTTTAGAAATATAAAACAATGCTAAAATCTATAGTATCAAATAACTCTTTCATAGTATTAACATGGTAGTACCTTTGACGCATAGGATCAAGGTCTACACATTTCAACAAGATGAGTTTGACCGTTAACGGTGCAAAGCAGGGTATACATTCTGGTAATTGCTCACCTTGTAATAAATATAAATGGGTATAACGTGTATGCCCTATCCTGCATCGGGCTAGGACAACTTCTTCTCGACGAATGGGTCTTCCAGAAGAACGCCATTCTCCGAGTAACGATTTAATTGAATGGAGTTTATTGTTAACCGATTAATCCCAAGCGGCTTTCCAAGAGTTACGAATATATGTTGTTAATACAACTTTTAAAATCAGTATAAGGTACTTTGGCATTAGTAAACTTAATGCAGCTTTAGCAGCACTATCAGCTCTATCATTACCACGTATTCCTACATGGCTTGAAAGCCAGTAGAAAATAATATCATTATCAACTATAAGAGAATTGTACTTTTGTAAAAGTTGAAGCACAACTGGTTTATCATATTTCATATTACCCAGAGCTTGAAGAGATGAAAGGGAATCAGAAAAGATTACAAAACGGTCATCATCAGATTCCTGAATATAGTTTAAGGCAAGTTCAATTGCCTTAAGATCAGCTGATCAGGCAAGAGGCTCTTTATTCTGTGTTTGTAAACAACAGCTGCCGCACTACCTTATCTCCATCTTTAGAACCATCTGTGTATACATGTTGAAAGTTACTGTTTTTCGATTTAATTTCATTAAATTTGCTTTAAAAGACAGTATGGTCTGTACTGGATTTGTTACTATTACAAAGATCAAAGTCTCTTAATTTTGGTTTAATATGAAGACCAAATGGTCATATAGCCTTCAGTTTTCGATTTAAAAGAGGTTCATAACTATGATTAAAAACAGTATCGAAAGTTGGGTTTGAAAGGTTAGATTGTAATTTAATGGCACACTAAAGGGCTAATTTGTCCCATCTATGAGACAGTGATGGTTCAGTAGCTTCTACATATAGACTTTCGGCTGGTGATGTACGAAAGGCGAGACGTAATCCTTGATTATGTATAGGATCGATCATCTGCAAGTATGACTTGCGAGTCAAACCATATACTATTGAGCCGTAGTCCAGCTTGGATCTGATAAGAGATCTATAAAGTTGTAAAAGTAGTTTACGATCCGCTCCACATTAGTGTTTGCAACAACGTTAAGTAAATTAAGAGCTTTAAGGCACTTGGCCTTCAAGTATTTAAGGTGTGGTATAAACGTTAATTTTGTCTCATTCACTACTGGTATTGGTATTATATAGTTGACTTTGAAAGACTGGACAAAATAATGTTGGGGCGACGGTGTTGGCCCAACACGTTAGAAAGTTGAAAAGTTGGCGCAACGTTGGTACAACGTTGTCTCAACTTTAGTCTAACGTTGTAGACAACTTTACATTATTGCCACACATCATCGGTCCAACAATAAACCATCATGTTGGACCACTGTGAAACGGTGGACAGAATCAAATGAGTCGCAGCACACGTGGACATAAACAGCGCTAAGCGGCTGTATTAACCTTTATTAGTCGAGAATTTTAAATCTAGTACATGTCTTTTGACTTCTGTATTCAATCGCTATAGCAGCCTACCAGCAATCAAAACTTAATTTATCAACAGAAATAGAGCACGACTATAACAAAAACAATTAATAATACAATGGATTCGGGCCGTAAAACGAAATATTAATTTGACAGTATTGGTATAAAACCCCAATTGGTGATTTCACAGGCCGACACTGAAAAGGGTAAAGGTCGTCACAACCTTCCCGTCACATAGGACCACGTGTTAGCATAGTTCATTAAGCCCTTGAGTGGTGCTAATGCTATCAATACAAGTCTGTCGAAGTTCGGCGTGCAATGATGAAATATTAATTAAGATTAACTTTCACTATTGTGTTTGAAATTGAATAATTTAAATTGCACATACATTTTACAGGACCTATTAGGCAGTAAACGTTTAATGCACTTAATTAATACTATCTAAAGGTGGTTAACCACAACTTTGTGAGCCCATTCTTCTTAAAAAAATAGGGCAAGTAATATAACAAACTGTCGATAATTACAATACTACATTAAGTTATATTAAAAAATAAAATCGACAAACCAACACATCTTTGCTTTTAAATGTTACAAATATAATTCTCACATAGTTTTAAGAAATAAAAAAACGCTGTTACTCTGGATTAACGTTGGTTCACTGCTCAAGTGCTTTGTCCGTGTTCTTTAAAGAAGCTCGAGCAACGGTGAGAGGTACATTACTGGCAACGGTTCATACACTCATGGTCATAGTCTGGTCCCCCGATTTATTCTGATCCAACCATTTGTCTATAAACGGTAGTTCCATACCTGGCGAAGATATCTGGCGAAGATATTATCTATTAGGAAAACAACTGCTTCACAAACTTCTGGCAAGTCCACGTTTAATTGTCCAAACTGACGTTAGTAAATTAAAGCGTTTTAATATTGTTACAGGCCAAATATGTACTATTTTTTTTGCAAAGGTTGTTTGAATGAGAGCAATCAGCTTGTCTTTGATACGTTTGTGTGGTAAGGTTTTAATTCGTCTCAAAAATAATGAACGGCAGTTTAGATAAATACACTATGTGGACTTGGCATGAAGTTTGTGAAGCACTCATTTTCCTATTAGATATTATTTTTGTCAGGTATGGAACCATCAGTTATAGACAAAGTGTTGGTATCCCATGGGTACGAACTGTGCATCACTTGTCGCAGATTTGTTTTTATATTGCTATGAAAGAGATTTCATGTTGGGTCTTTCACCAGATACTCAGGCATATGTTATTGAAGCCTTTAATGACACCTCTCGGTATCTGGATGACATATTGAACATTGACAACCCTTTCTTTCCAATTATGGTTAATAATATTTATCCTAAAGAACTTCAGATTAACAAGGCTAATATTTCTGATAATAACGCTTGATTTAGATCTCTCTATTGAAAATGGTGAAATTATTAGCAAAATCTATGACAAGAGAAATGATTTTAATTTTGACATTGTTAATTATCCCCCACTTAGATGGGGATGTTCCCCGAGCAACTTCTTATGGGGTCTATGTGTCTCAACTTATTCGTTTTTCAAGAGCTGGTACTCGAGTTGAGGACTTTAATATTCGTAATCTTTAATATTCGTAATCTTTGTATAACTAAAAAGCTACTCCATCAGGGTTACCGTTACCATAAACTTCGTAAAACCTTTGCACAATTTTATTAGTATAACCCTGATCTTCTTTTCAAATATAAAAGCAATTTAAGGACGCTTCTTCGACAAGGACAATCACATCCTGACTTCTATGGTGATGTGATTTACAAACTTGGTCATGATCACTTTCATACTATCTTTGTTAAACTTACTAAAAGTTTGTCAAAAGAGGTTATGACCCTATCATTTTGCAACGTACTGCATGCTTGGTGGTGGACCCTTTAACAGTTCGCCACTGCGCTTTCCCCTTTAATTGTACGATGACCGGACAGGCTGTGGACCCTATGATGACGCCTGCCTAAAAAGCCCATAAGGACGGTGGCGTTTGGTGTTTGTCCGCGGTCTTGTCTTGTCGTGCCTCAATGGTTTATTCTCTTGTTGCTCTGGCGTCTGCCAAGTCAATGAGTACCTTCACTGTGGCTTTCTATGATTTTTTTTGTATTTATACATACACGAGCATCTAGGTGTTTTACTTATATTGCCTTTTAACGCTGCCTTGTTAGTTAGAGAATATTTCATGGCGGGGATTTCTTTATTTACACTGTCCCGTTTAATCGGGATGACAATAGGATAAGTGTGAGGTTTAGTGCACCCTAGAACCTGGATTAAACCCCCTGTGACCTTTTTGGCCACTGACCATTCCAAGGCGGAAGTCCTATTGTCAACCCTTTTGTGTTTGAGATGTCGTTTGCATTTTTTATTACTTTTGCCTTCTCGTTTTTCTGTGTGCGTGTTTGTTTTTGTGTTTTGTGGTTGACTGTCGTCATTGAATGCTACTTTCCCTGTCCGATCTTTATATCTTTCTTTTTTTTAGTATGTTTGAACACTTTTATTACGTACAATTTACAAATATTAAATATTCCTAATTATGCACATTTGAGTGTATACTTTTCTTTTTGACTCCGTGTCAGTAATCGGGAACAGGTAAATGGTGAATAGTCGAGTGCCAACCATGTGTCCTCGCTCAAAGGTTAGATCGCTGGCCGGTAAGTCAGAGGTCAAGGTGTCCCTTTGAGGCGCCATTGATTATAGTGTGATCCGGCTAGCACTTTTATTGACACAGACATATTAAGGGGTTGTCAGGAAAACAAAAGCCAGCATCCGTAAACATCATTTATTAATGATAATAAATTAAAACTTTGAATGTGTACAATTCTCAACCTAAGGCACGATATTACCCATATACATTTTATATCATAGTTATTTATTATATTTAAAACATTCCATACTTAATGCTTTCAACATCATGTAAAATAATATTACAATATCGCTCTGTTACAAATGTGTAATCTTTAAGTTCTCAATTTGTTTTTATCTGTTCCACTAACTGCACTTTCAGAACCATCATTACAAAATGACCAAGTAATAAAAACAATTGTTCCTACCTTCCAAATCCGCAAACAGTTTACCAAACACTTTACCAAGTGTAGCAACTTAATGAAAACATTATCAGCCAAAAGATAGCCAAAAGATGGATACAAAACTTGTTTCCAAGATAATGCTCTTAAACCAAAGACTGGCCAATGAGTGAGCTTTAATTTGACCACCATATTGCCACCAAAACCTATTCCACTCTAATCAGCAATATTAAAGTGGGAATAATGTTATTCCGAAATGAGGCAATAATACTTTTCTTTAGAAGGGTATATCAAAATAAGTACGAAGTCGAACAAGAAATGCAGCTTTCACAGAACACAGTAAACCCAAAAACACGCAAAACCACAAATCAAGCTTGTTTTAGAAACATTTAAAACTATAAAAACGTACCAATTCAAGATAAACATGTCATAGCAATCAACACATGGTGTTAGCACCGTGCTGATAAAACAGGTAATAATGTAGTTATTGTTTGAAGCTTACATTGCATCGAGGTCTAATTTCTGGAACTTGGACACATTACTTCGTATACTCCAGTTCAATCTGCTGAGGACGATGTTGTTGACGATGAGATCGTTTTTGACCAATGTCCAGTTTTAGTGCCTGCACCACTACACACATCTGCAAACTGTTATATCATACAGCCGATAAAAAGTTCATATTAAACAGTATTCTGCCATAGCTTTTGAAAACTCTGGCATTTGTTTATTTTGGTAAATTAAAAATTTAGGAGACGTTCTTGATGAAATATGCAATACGTTCTAAAAGTGGACCAGACGAGGTTATGACCCTATCAATTTGCAACGCACTGCATAGTTAATGGTTGACTCATTTATAGTTCGCCACTATGCGTTCCTCTTTGATTGTCGATGACCGGACATAAAGTGTAGACCCTGTTATGTCGTCCACCTAAATCCTGAGAGGACGGTAACATTTGATGTTTGTCACCAAACGTGTTTGGTCGTGCCCTTAGTGGATTATTCTCTTGTTGCTCTGGCTTCTACAAAGTTATTTGGTGCTTGCTTTTTTGGATTTCAAGGCTTTTGTTTGATATATTCATGTGTACAGGACCATCTTTGTGTTATATTGCCTATTATTACTGTCTATTGTTTCAGGTTTTTCTGCAGTAGCTTGAGCAATTTAAACAATATGTACACCAATTATATATCAATAGGCATTGGTATTATTAGTGGTAAATACTTTTTGATAGGACTTTTCCCATGTAAATTCATTGATGGCAGGACAGCAACAAATTGAGAAATTTCAAATAACTTCAGTTAGCCTTCATATGTTTCTATAATACTGTCAGGTTGTTTTAATTTATGTATATCCAACAATTTAAAACCATTTTCGGATAAAAATTCTAAAAATCAAAAAAAAAATCATGTTTTTCATGCAGCAGAATTTTGCATTGAAAATGCCCATCCAAAACATCGCGCATGATTTTTTTTATTTCTCAACCGATATTCAAAGTTAATGTATTTTTATTTACCACTAAAAAAATCTGTTTCACTGGTATACAACTTATTTAGGTACGAGACGTATTTTTTCTGAAAAGTCTAAAAAAAACATTTGGATGAAACAAGCGCTCCAAACAATATATTGTGAGATGATATAGCCAGGCGGGGATATCCGTATTTACACTATCCGTTTAATTTGGAGGACAATAGGGTAACGGTGAGGTATGTGCTCTTTAAACCCGGTTTAAACACCCACTAACAGATTCAAGGTACACCTGTTGGTAACCCCTTTATGTTTTTGTATATGTTGCTCTTCATTTTCCCATGTTGATCATTTTGAAATTGTGTTTTGTTGCCCACTGCTTTCTACTGCATTTCCTGTTCGAATTTTATATCTGCTTTTTGGGTTTAAATTAAATTCATCGCTGTAGTGTTTTATATCTTGCCGACTCAAAATAAAGCTTATCTTATTTTAGATAAGTTCGTCTGGTCATGAGAGTTCGCTATCTGATTATGCATTTTGAATATCGACTTTAGCTCTTGGCGAAAACGGGGTCCAGTCAAACAATAAAGGAAAAAATGAATTGCATTGTTCATATACTGCAGTGTATTAGCTATGGCCCACCAGAGATTTGCATCTGGGGTGTTTAATATAATATCTGGAAACCAGTAAATCTCTCCTATCAGGAACACCTTATTAGGAAAAGTGGTGATGAGGAAAACGCAGTTTATAGATAACAACATGACAGTTAAAGACGACAGCCGACGAGCTTTTGCCTTGGCCTTTGTTTCAGAGATTGATTCAGCTCTATTGATCGTATTCAAAGACTTTGCTGGTGATGTTGCTGACTGACATGTTATCAAAGACGGTCCTGGGACGGACAAGTGGCTTTTAAAAGTTGACGGTTTAGTATGCGAACGTGTATGTGTAAATCGTTTTCTTTTATACATTTCATAAATTATTTTAATATTGCACACAATCATGACAGTAAATGGTATAAGACAAGATGCTGAAAAGTCAATCCACGGCCAAACGTAAGAAATAAATCTGAAAGCTGAAACTGAACAAATATCACATCTGAACTCCGAAACGTATACGAGTTCAAGTGTCCATAAAAAATGCATGTTCTTGACGACCAACAACAGTAAAATTATACAAACGATCCATTTGGAACGCACTAAAGAACAAAGTCGATTTGCTCTAAGAGGTAGTGACACATATATGCATCTGTCAATCGTCAGCGAAACCAAATTCCAAACTGTAAAATCGAGAAATACGTAAACTAGAAACGCATGAATCTTACACGAAGCTGAAGAAAGGTTTCGTACTTCTATGTCAAACGCATGTAAGATCCAATAACGTAGTAACCCCGTATACAAGGCAAAAAGATCCCCGAGGCTCAAACATGTCAAATAAAACATGGTAGTGGACTTTCTCATTGTCGGTCGCAGTAAGACAATCGTAGACAGAATGTTGCCAACTGTCCCGATGATTAAGAGTATTGGCGATATGTAAATCCAGATGTAATTGCCGATCCTGTACTGGGCATAACCTTCTAAATCTTCGGTGCCATTTGAAGACATGATGAATTGACGTATGAAATGTTTATATTTGATGATGGTTCTTGTCTGTTATATTTCAGAGCAGCGGACAGTCCTTGCATGCAGTAACTTGGCTTTATGTCTTGACGTTTCGTTGTCTCAATACTCTCATCTAAGTCATTGTCGGCGAACAGCCAGTTGTCATCCCCGTGGCTAGTGGTCTATTCAATAAAATAATTAAACAGGTTGAATAGCCGTACTATAAGAAAGCAAGTTTGAAATAGTAAATCGAACAAGTGAATTTTCTGTTAACTATAGCAGTCACTTTACCCAGAGCAAAGGCTTTTACATAAACATTTATAATTGGACTATTGATAGTTCTTGTATTAAATTCCGCCCTCTAGTGCAGCGTTAATTTAATACACTTTTTGATTTTCAATGAACAATATAATTATATTTTGTCACATATATATCTTTGACAGTGACTTATAGTCTGGGTGCTTTTTCATTGTATATATGTAGTTGTTGTCACTTTATGCACATGTGACTATAATAAACGATTTAATTACTTACTTAAAAGAGTTATTTGAGACTAGATGTACGTTTCTTTAATAAAGACTCAACAGATATAAAAGTCGAACAGGAAATTCAAGCATTCAAGGACAATAGTCAATCAAAAGCACTCCTAGAAACATACAATAGTTGCAAGAATAAAAAAACAGGCAAGATATGTGACATCTCAAACATACAATGGCTGACAATATAAGCGGTCAATAGGGCTACCGCCTATTGCGGTCAATAGGGCTACCGCCTATTGCCCTACCGCATACTGACATAAGCTTGGTTGGCAGATCGGAACTATGTATTTCTATGTAGTTGTTTATTTGTGTGTGCTTCCTGGACATGTTCAATCAACACGACAATCCGATCATCTACACTGCTGAATTTGTTTAGTCATTCTAACCATAATATACAATGATTTACTATTAGGGCCTATACGTTACTCACTTACTTTCTTTCATCGCGAAAGAAGAAATAAAAGACATACTACCACGCAAAAACATGCTTTACTCAAGTTCGGACGTACATATAGATATTTTACTAACACCTTTATGGTTAGTATAATATAATTAAAAAAATAAGGACAAAGTGTCCTAAGTTTGAAGACTATATTTATCAGAGTAATTTATGAATGTTATTACAACAAAATGCAACATAAATCAGTGTCAAATATGCAACATGTAAATTTTAATGAATGTCCAGCACAACTTCCAATCATTTGGACACATGTTTTAATTATCTTAACAATAGTATTGAAATAATAAAATCAGAAATAAAAATGTCTTACCTTAAACACCTGTTGACCCAAGGAGCAATAGTTTATAAAAGAACGCGGTTGGTGTTCCGCCTATTTATATAATGGTGATTGGCAGCATGTTAGAATCAGACAATCCAATGTTGTGCTGACTTACATGCATTTATTATCTAAAACTCGACAGTTTTTTAATTAAGTCGTCTGAAATGTCCATTACCTAACTGTACAAAAATTCGGTGTTTATTGTCGGCTGCCATGCTATAAATGCTTAAAAAATAATATGGCAATATTTGAACATGTTATCCCTCCAAATCCTCTATTAATTAAGAGTATGATAATGGACCTTTGGAAACGGCCGAAAACGACACATACGAAACACATAGAACGGTTAACGAGTAAGATTAGTAGTATAGATAGTGGCGGTTCCAGCACAGTTTCAGTCTCGCGGGGAACAAGACAACTAATGAAATATGCCAGGCGGGACTCAGGCGTAACACTCATTTACACACTAAGATCTAAATGTAAGTCACGCCGAAGTCAACCCCAACATATTCATTAGTTTTCTCAAGCACCCCGCGAGGGAAACTCTGCTGATACCCCCACTATCTATACTACTTGCCTTAGCATTTCATTTTTTCTTTAGATTACCATGTCACGCGACCGTTTATAATATACGAAACTTCGAGGGCCGAATCAACCAATCGGTGAAGGTCAGTTATTTATATCAACCAATCGGTGAAGGTTTGGCCTACCTGACAGGTATATAACACAGTGAAATACTGCAGTCTAGTATCACTCTTAACACGGTGATATACCCTTTTTGGGAATAGAGACCTGAAAGAGTGAAAGTTAAAAGAGATACTTTGTATTATGCTTTTTAGGAGAGCGCCATTTTATTTTTTGTCTACTTTCGGCGAAACTACTTCCAGCGAAGTTTTTCAATAACATTTGCAACTCATTAAGCAAAGTCAGACGGAACCGGAAAGTAGTCTTCATCATCGCTCTGCATAGTTCAAGATATTATTTAATATTTTCAATATCCTTGAATGGAACCCAACTATTGAAATCCTCATTGTAACCCTTCCATTTAATCAATGCATGTTTCTTTTTATAATCACGTCGTATTACTTTTTCAATCCTGAATATTTCTTGCTTTGCTTTTATCATTTCTAATTCATAAAAGCTTCCGTCAATGTTTTCGTTGTTTACATCTTTTATTTTGTATGTCACAGGATTTGTGTTTTGAATTTCATCAACAACAAATATTTCTTCAGTCCTATTCGGGGTATAACCTTTCTCAAACGTTCTTTTATATTTGCTGATTCTAACATTAACCCCTATTTTAAACTTTGACTAAATTTGATTACTTCTCATCTTTCCATACAAGTTGAAATACACTGTTCCTTTATTTTTCTCATCACTATCCTCAATCGGTGTCATTTTAATACTCCGATGATTTGTATTATTATACTTATCAACCATCATCTGTAGCACATCTAAATATGTGTTTGTATTGTTAGCTGTAAAATATTTCCACATCCTCTCTTTCAATGTTCTATTAAATCGTTCAATCACTAAAGCTTTTCCGAAATTAAAAGTGTGATACATTTTGATATTATATTATCATCAAGAAATTGCTTAAACGTCTTGTTGTAAAATTCCACACCTTGATCAACCCACAACAATTTACACTGTCTTCCTGTACTGATTATCTGTTGGAACGCTTTGGTAATTTCTAAACCAGTTTTATTTGGAACGGGTACAACCCAAGCAAATTTACTAAATAAATCAATAACAGTAAGCAAGTATTTAGTACCTTTATTATACTTTGAAAACGATTGCATGTCAACCAAGTCAGCAGACCATATTTTATCAATTTCATTTACAATCACACGGCGTTGAGCGAACTTTCTACGTATAGGCTTATGAAGTTCATCTGCTATCTTGTCAGTCCATTTCAACGCCTTTTCTCGTTTTTTGGCTCTCCAAGTCCTAGTTTATATTTTGCACTAATTACAGGCTTGACTATCAAATTCTTAGCAATCTTTTCTCCAATAGTTTTAGACTTACTAGATTTCAAACCAGTAAGCATGTTTTTATCACACATCGATTTATTACTAGGATTTTCATCATAACAAATATCATGATCTTTGCAAACAGCATCTAATTCATTTTAAGGTTTCTCCGATATCAAGCGGATTACCGGGACCGCAATATTTATAACCAGGAAGTGTTAGCCCTTTTTTGGGTAGGAAAGGGAGCAAAGCTTTATGAATATCAATATTTCCACCTTCTGTGTTTTTAACAATCTTTGTTTTAGTAATACCACAAGACGCACAAGTTGCTCTTAACATTTTATATGATTTTATAATGTTTTCATTTTCTGTTGGTTTGTATGGTTTTAATAATTTGTAAAGAATATCGTACACACTATTTCCTTCTTGCAACCTTTTGGCAAAGTACAAACAGAAATATCCGCACAAGACTTGTTTTATCTTGATATTGGATGGTGTTGTATTTTATATCAGGTATGTAAGTTAAAACTTCTTTTGGTGGGCTCAAGCCAAACGGATCGAAGTAATAATTATCATAGTAACAAGTCCAGTGTGTACCAGGTCCAGTATGATCATCAAGATTAATAAAACCACATTCTTGTTTATTTTGTCTGACAGGTAATTTGTTTTTGCTAAACACTCCCCTGAATTTTTGTATACCTAGCTGCTTAACCCACTTTATTATATCTAAGTTAGAGATAGGTTTATTTTTAAAAAAATAAATAATTATGAATGGAATACTTCTATACGGTCTAATTTGTGAGTCTACTTGCAAACCTCTTCCACGATCAACTCTTAGTCCTTTTCCTTTTCTACCCACTTGCAAACCTTTTCCAGTTAAACCACTAATAAGAGATCCAATCAATGGAATTCCTAGTGATGCAAGCATTCCAAGAAATCCCCCATCTTGTTGGAATTGTCAGTTTAATAGGACAACAACCTTTAGACTTTATCATCTTGTTTCTTTGTGCAAGTGTTAATTTATTTGATCCGAGAAGTGCTTGCTTTTTGCCACTAGGAATAGTTACCATCCCATTTCCGAATAGTTTGCCAATTCCAGTACTTGCCAGACCACTAAGTGCTCCTGTTGCTAGAGGTCCTAATACTTTTGGAACAAATTTAGCAACTGTTGGTAAATTGTTATAGTCAACAAACCAGCTAATGCACCTCAAAAGCCTCCATTCTTAGACTGAGATCTCATTTGCGATTTTGATATATTTTTCTCTAATCTCTGCCCGCCAGATTTAGCCTTGTTAATACTGTTAATCTGGGTAGCTGTAAGTAGCAAAGGAAAGTTTCCAGTTAGTTGGTTTTTTTTTAGCCTGGGATAGGATTGTTTTCATATGCTTTTGCCAGACTTCGTTTCTGGTACTCTGATAAATTTACTGAATAATTTACGTAAGTCATATATATTATAAGTTAGATTAAACAATAACTAGTTCATTCCCGACAGTATCAATAAAAACATTTTTCTCCTGTAAGACCAAAGCATAAATTTTATATCTAGCGGTATGAACGCTGTTTAGTTTATATTCAAAAACTAGTTGTTTTGGATCAACACTGACTTCGTTACCCATGTAACTCAAATCAAAATGTATCATTCCGAAAAGAGTTTTAAAATTACTTACATTGAGAAAAGTTCCGGTGTTTTTATCATTTTGTTTGTAAGAATAATTAATAACATCTCCGAATATTCTTACGATATTATCATAACTGTATTCGATTTCTGGATAATGAACTCCACTTCCAACTTCCAATTTAGCTGATTGTAAATAGCAATTAGCATCAGCAGCATTTAGTTTAAAAGTATCCAAAAGATGAGGATTTTGTGTTTGAGAAGAAGTCTTGTCTGACCTTTGCTTTGTGGTCTCGGTCGCTTGGCTGCTTCCGCTTTCTTGTATCATTTCACGGAGGTAAGTCCATCTTGTTGCTGTCATGTGATTTGCCATTACGTTACTTAAACCATCTGAGTTAAATATCATTTTAGGTATCGTCAAAACTAATTTATCAATAACTACTCGACCGTCATCACTACTTGATTTGAAAATTAGCACATTATCATCTGTCAGTTGCAAGCTAACTTGAATCTGACTAGGCGGAAGCATGTTTGTTTCTAAGCCTTCGAAGAAGGAATATTTATTTAATGGAATCATAGAGTGAACTTTTTGATTAGTTATGATTGAAGCATGACGAGATGTAAATCCCAGGTTATAACAAGCTTGATCACCTCGGGATTCTGCTAAAGCCGTGGTATCCAAATAAAAGTATTCGTTTGTTCCGGTTGTCTTTGCATAATCATCAGACATTTCAAGCAAGCTTTTGATATTAACACATCTGTGAAGTTTATTTCCATCATAAACTGTTTTTCCATTTTGCATTACTAGCATGTGATCAATCAGCGAAGCTGCATCGTTAATTAAAACAATTTTGTCAGCGTCTGCAAAAGCAGCTCCATCAGCAAGTTTGTTTACTTGAAAACTAATTTCAAAAAATGCATTATACCAATCAAAGTAAGAACTTCTATCATTTAGTGTAAACTGATAACTACTTTTCATTTGCCTGGTAGCATTTCCTGGTCGTGTTATGGGAGTGTCTAACTGAATAGATATACGCTCGTATCTAGTATTATATTGATTACTTCGAAACATCTATATATACTAGTAATTAGATTATTTTTTATAAATTAATCGATTAATTCTTCCGGATAGTAATCTGTTAATTTTTGCATTTACATCTTCTTCAGTTTCAGCTACAACTTCTTCAGTTTTAGCTACAACTTCTTTTTTGTTACAAGCCTTTGTAAGTTCTTTTAAAATCATCTCACCTTTTGGTTTACTAGGTTTAATAACTGAAACTAACTTATCAGCAGCCATTTTTCCTACTTCATCTCCAAGTGTTTTAGAACCGCTTTCTAAGATTTGTTTTCCAGCAGTTTCTAATGCTTTCTTACCTGCTTTTTTTACAGACTTGCTAAATATCTTTGATCCGAGTTTTGACAAAATGTCAAATATGCCAGCTCCAGTCAATCGATCAACTTGAGTATATGTTCCCGTACTAGTGTCATAAACTTTTTTTTAACGTGCCATATAACTTATGTTACATTAATTCCTTCAAAACAAAACGGAATGATGTGTGGACACCATTGAGATTAATAACCTTACCAGAGAAATCGGTTATGTAAATATTAATACTGGTAATGATCGTTTTGTTTACCTCACAGAACCCGACTCTTATCGGTTCGTCTTTGAAAGGATATGATCTCGTAAGATCAGCTGTACTTATTTCATAAATGACATCTCCGTATGATCCATTAACAATAGAATTACTTATCAAATCACAGTGGATATACAATGTACCGATAGAATTTGTTATGTTTGGCGTCACAGTTCCAAATTTAGTTTCTCTAATAACTACATCTTTGTCAAACCCGATTAAGGTGTGAAAGTTTGTTTCTCTTAAATCAAGCATGAAATTATTATGGATGGTAACCAAACATTTAAAACTTGATAAATCAAATTCAATTTTTATCGGGATGGGTGAGTCATCGGTTGAATCCTTGTTTACAGACAATGTTTCTTTTATATAATTATCGATATCAGCATAACTGTAATTTCCATTTGTAAAAATAATACTTTCCCAATCTGTTCCATTGTGATACCTTATCACTTTGTTATTAAAATCCTCGCTAATATTATACCACGAGTAAGTCATAGAATTAATATTATCAAGTCCAATGCCATACTGTTTGTTCTTGCCTAATATTAATGGTCTGTCAAATACTGTTGTAAAATTACTCGGCGTATTCGAGCTATTAATTATTGACGCTTTTTCTGATGATAATACAATTTTTTGTTCCATTATACATATTAGTAGATAAAATTAATCACCTAAATAAAACATTTTTAAACTTGATTTTTCAAAATTTAAAACTTGAGTAGTGTTACTTTGTATAATTGGTCTGAAAATTAATCTATTATTTTTTGTAAAATATAATTTGAATGTTTCTTTTAGTGTTCGTTTGTTATTTTCCAGCTTTGGATATAATAACTTTTCCTGATTACCACCACCAAGAAGTAAATGTATTACGTTTCCTCCATAATAAGTAAAGTCTATATCAAATACATAACTTCCAGATTTCACAATGGAAGGTCCTAGAAAAACACTCGCATGAAAATATTCTGCAGTATTTACAAGTGGATTTGTTACGAAAGTAAATGGTCCAAGAAAGAGCAGCTGAATGGTTCTTTCAAATGGTTTTTCTGTTGGATACGATACGTAACGCTGAGGAGTGCCGTAATCCATAATGCTTATTTCATCTATCCTATATTCAAAAAGTAGAATCCGACTTAAATAGTCTACTTTTACTTTCAGCCCATCAATTATACCAAGAATTGCAGTGTGCCGGCTATCAGACGTTTGATTATGCTCTTTAAGAGAAGCTATTTCGCCATCAAAAGCTTTGCTCCTTTCATCCTGAGCAGCTTTCAGTTGCTTTGAAACATCATCAATAGCAGTCTCAAGTTTATCAGTGTTAACCAGTTTGCTCAGTACAGTCTCGAGTTTATCAGTGCCAACCAGTTTGCTCAGAGCAGTCTCAAACGTCTTGCTGCCAACCATTTTCTTTTTGATATCTTCAAATTCCTTGTTGATATCAGCAACGTTGGTGTTTATTTGCTCATTTAATATTTTAATCTGAGTTATTTCAGTAGTAAAAGCAGTTCTCATTTGTTTTGAAGCATCAGCAATAGCAGTTTCTAGTTCATTGTTATCAACCATTTGTTTGTTGATTTCTCCAATCCGTGTATTAATATTTTGAACACCGGTTCTTATTTGTTCGCTTAATTTCTTGAAGTTTTCACTCTCTTCCAATACATCTTCTTTCTTTTCTAGCTCTTCCAAAGCATCACTCAAAAGTTTTATTTCATCTTTCAATCCGTTTTGAATTTCAATCATTTTCTCACGGTTTGCTTGTAACTTTGTTTGTATTTGACTAAGTTTATCTTCAACACCTGTTGTCAAATTTGTTATCATGTCTGGAATTTTATCAATATTATAATCACGTATGATCTTTGTTATTCTTCTTTGGGTATATTGCCTTGTTGTTGCATCATCTGCTTTTGTCGGATTACCAACATTAGTGATTTTATTATTATGCATGTTAAGATCACTTCTCAGAACATTTTCCTGGTTTCTACCCTTGTGAAGATAATTAACCAAATGTTTTTGTTTTACATACTCAGACAGCACAATACCAAAATTTGTAATATTAACACTGCTAGTAGTAACTTCCTCGCCAAGATCATTAAAAAGCCCCATTATATATAATATGATTAGATTAAATATCACCAGTGAAGTTTCTTTTGACTAACTTCCTAGGACGATCCAGATACAGAAAGTCGTACTGCTTGTCAGTCGCTTTTCTGTACTGCTCTTTGCTGACATCTTGTTCGTTTGAAAGCATACCCAGCTCACGATTAACTGGAGTTGCAAAGAAGATGTAATGAGAACAGTTCAAACGAATGTCTTTGGGAGTTTTGTAATAAGATTGAGATAAATAAATTACACAACAATGTTTGTGTCTTCCCTGGATGAAATAATTAATAATATAGTTTTGATTGCGCTCACAAACATAATCGTCGAAAATGACTATCTTTTGAGTATCTGAATCTAAAGTATCCACAGGGATAACTTGATCATTTGAACATTCTAATATATCTTCAACTGGGATTTTATTCTTTTTTGCTATCTTTTCAAGTTTTTGCGACAAGACCTGATACTTTGACTATTCCAAGTTTTCAGCAAACAAATAAATCTTGTCGTAGTAAACCAAAGGTTTCAGCAACATGTGAACTAGTGTGTTTGTCTTGCCGGAACCTGAATTACCACAAATTAACATTCTAAAACAACAGTCTGGCATAACGTTCCATAGTTTTGTTTAAAATTACCGTTTTCTGTTTTCATATCATAGTTTGGAATTTGCATTATAATAATGCTTGGATAATACTCGTCTTAACTTATTTTAATTTATCTTATTTTAATCTAACTTATATTATTACATGTCTTTGTTAAAATGGAAAGAATTAGCAGATAAAATGCGAAAATCGAGTGAGCTTGTTAAAGAATTCGAGAATAAAGTAATCCGAAAAAGACTAGAAAAGGAAGCTAGTCGTGATTTATACACAGAAGTATTTAAACCTGTAACTAATGAAATAACAGAGCAGACAAGGCGGCTAGCTGAACATTTGATTACCCTTCCGGAAATACGTCAGCAGTTGGCTATTCTTCCCGAGGCAATACGACCACAATTAGTTGCCCCGCCTGATCGTGGGGCTATAGCACCACCGCCGCCACCACCGCGTGCCTGGGAAACTGTATCTCCTAAACGCCGATCGATGGCTGATTACAGAGAGGAACTAATACAGGCATTAACGCCTGAACCAAAACTAAGAAGTGCTTCAGATAGAGTGCCTAGGCCCAAAGCTGCCGAACCCACGGGAGAATTATTTGATCCCGGGGAAGAAGAAGAAGAAGAAGAAGAAGAAGAAGAAGAAGAAGAAGAAGAAGAAGAAGAAGAAGAAGAAGAAGAAGAAGAAGAAGAATTGGGAGAAAAACCTGCTGCGAGGCCTAAGGAACCCATGCCGGTGTATGATATTGACTTGGATGCTGGTATGGATAAAGACGTACTTGATAAGTATGGCTTGCCGCTCCCAACTCAAATACCAGGTATTATGGAAGGAAACGCTGATTATGATAAATATGTTACGGAGGCCACAGAGATACATAATAAAATGATTCCCAGGATAAATGGCCTAAGAACAAGAAGAAACAACCTCGGCATAAAAAACGTCCGAGAGGGTTACGATAGTGCGACAACCAGTGCGACTCAATCTAAATATTCAGAATTACTAAATAACCCCGAGCTTCGTAAGCAAAAAAGGGCTGCAATTAAGTGGTGAGCTGGAAGCTCTTGATTTTTACATAGAGAGGTTACATGGGCGAATTCAAACAGCTAGTGAAACTGTACAAAAGACTGGCAAGGGGATGCAACAAAAAAGAAATTCCTACAAAGTCGACAAAGATGGCCACTACGGAGTGTTACAAATTGATTTACCCAAGATTGTTGGTCATCACAAGCTTATTGCCAAACAAGGAGAAGCAGTTGTGCTAGATTTGAAAGTGGATGATGATTTTATTGACTTGATAACAAAGCGTTACAATAATAAAAAAACTTATTCAAAACTGTCTCAGAATGCTTTTAAGGAACTAACAAAATTATCTGGTTTGCCAATTCACAAAGGTTCTTCAAAGTTCAAGAAGATTTTAGGAGGTTGTGTTGAATATTACAATAGTCCCGAAGAGTTAGTATGTTGAGAGTATCAATTCAGGAAATAATAGTCCACAGCTAATAAATAAAGGTTTTAGCATAATCGATGAATTATTAAAAATAGGTAAAATATCATCCGAAGAACATGAGCAACTATTTTCCAAATATCTTTGTCTAAATTATTGTCTAACTGTAATTATACATGAAAATTAAAGAAGAATTAATTGATCATTTGACACGACTTGTAGCTGCATACAGACGTAGCTATAAATTGTGCGGTATTATAAACACAACATTACAAATTGTTAGTGGAATAATCGGTTGTACTGCTGTTTTGGCATTGGTTCCGGCAATTCCTGTTTTCGTGGCCGCAGTTGGTGCAGTTCCTCCGGTAGTTGCTGTTTTAGCATTTAAAACAAGAATAGCAGAAAGAAAGACTTTGTTAAAAACACATCATAGAAGTTTTAAACAACTTCTATCATATGTCCAAACAACCACAGGACTAGAAAATGATGAGGAGATCATTAGAATTGTCTTTAATAAAATATTAGAGATTCAAAAGAATGATAACTTCACGGAACCTCTGGAAATGTATATGAAAATATTCAAGTTAAACGGCCATGGCATTCAGTCGTAATTATTTTCTGATTAGTTTCCATATCCTATCGCACTTTTCTCTGGTTGATTTTGTTTTAATCAGTTTTGTGTCTTTTTCTATTTTTAATATTTTAAATATTTTCTGAAAAATGTATTCAAATTTGATTGATCATTTTCGACCTTCCAGCTTATCCAAAATCTTTACAATTTTGTAAAACAAATCTTCAAATCTTTGTCTGTTTTTAGAAGACAAATCATATTCTACCAAGTATTTATCTAAGTGGTACTTTCTGTGGTAAATAGTTTTCTTTCGGCTGTAATTGTAACCTGCAATAAGACTGTAACCGTTGTGAGTGCCACACTTAAGGCAAATGCGTTCGTTATCGAAAACTTCACAAGTATCATTACAATTTATACATGCGTAAGTACACTTGTAACACAGCTTGGCTCTGGTACAATATTTACAAAGCTTCTTTTTAGTAGTTGTGTGAAATAAGATGCACTCTATGCACACCTCAGGAGGATCAATAATATCTAAAACTCTTTCACAATATTTGCAATTCATTTTATTATAGTATATAATTATATTTTTAAAATATAGGCTTAAAGAAATATTATCTTATGTTATTATATAAATGGAACGTATAGAAAAGAAAATCAAAACCTTTAAGAAAGATCAAACGGAACATGCAAAAACTATTGAATTTGAAGATGCGAGTAAATTTGATCCAGAGCTTTTAATTTTTTCAAACTTTCAAGATTTGACAGAAAGAATCATAAACATGGTAAAACAACTAAAACTATCATGGAAAATAAAAAAAGGAGATATAAACAAACTGCGTGCTTTTTGTAAAAAATAAATGTCAGAGGCAACCAGTTACCATCCATACTACAGCATTTCGTTAGACAAAAGAATTAAAATTATTATGTATGGTTGATTAAAATAATATAAGCTATAGTATAAGGGAAGTTACGCAGAAAAAGAAAGTAAACACTTTGATGAGGAAAAAAATATGCAATTTGGAGTAGCTGCCCTTGAAAAGGCTCTCACAGATAAAACAAAAGAAGATATTGATAATCATAAGGAAAGTTGTATGAGACACTTGGAAACAAATATTGCAGCTTTTAAAAAAGATTGGACGGCTGGACTTTTGGAAAAACCAAATTTGGAGAAAAGATTTGACAACATGTGGACGATTGATATATATATCAAAGATAGCAGATGATAATAAAATTATGGAAATCAAAGATTTTAGTACCATTCCTAAAAACGTTTAATTTAATATAATCTTTAATATATGAGTATTTACAGTTATGCGGAAGAGGAAAGAAAGCACTTTGAAGAGGAACAAAAGGTTTATGAGAAAGTAGCTGCTTACGAGCTGGCTCTTTTAACCAAGACAAATGAACTTATTAAAGAGTTTGAGACAGTTCACATGCAACGATTGTCAGATGATATTGCAGCTTTTAAAAAATATTGGGCAATAAAAACTGAGATTGAGTGCAATGATGCTGTAAAGTTTCTCACAGATCTAGCAGAAAAAGAAATTAAGATTGTTAACGAAACACAATTAAAAGTAATGTCTGAAAATGTTGAGTTGTTCAGAGATAATCTAAACAGCAATCTAGAAAAACCTCATGTGATTAATACTGATATCGGATGTTATGAAGACTTTGAAACGTTTGTCGGAAGTTTAAAAGAAATGATTGATGCAGAGGTTTTTGATAAAGACGAGTTTATAAACTATTGCAAATACAGGATAAAAATAAAATCACTGGCAGCTGGGGGTAATCTTGAAACTGTTGATTTTGACAGATACTGCAAATATCATGTAAAAATAAGTCAGATGATAGATAATAGAGTTCTTGAGGAAAAATGCTTTCGGAGATATTTGGACATTCTTCTGGATAATGAAATAGATGCTCTCTTGGATGAGGTTACTAATGAGGACACCGGTGGACATATTTATGAGGTTACTGATGAGGATACCGGTGAGGACGTTGACGAGGATACCGACGAGGACACCGACGAGGATACCGACGAGGATCTCGATGAGGACGCCGGCGAGGGCGAAGATATTAAATAAAAGAATGTTATTTAATTAATTAATTAATCAATTAAGATAGGGGCTTAAAGAAATGATATCATGTAATATTATATAATGAGTATTCGAGAAATTGAAACATCCCCAAAACAGTATAGCAAGGTTTTTAAAGTAATTGTTGTCAGTAATGATCCGCTCAGACAACTACAAAAAACACAATCAAGAGTTGTGAACTTTCTTGAACAAGAACTAAGAAAAACAGGTGGATTTCAATTAAGCATTGATGTAACACTTACTTTTAAAAAACAAGTATCGGATGATAGAGGAGGTTTTGATTGTGTATACAAAACAGCTTACTTTACCTCAAAGGCTGTAATAATATTAAACAAAAATCAAATATCAGAAGCATTAGACAAAGCACATGAAGAAATTATAAATAGAATTGGAAATTTGATTCAGTTGGGAAGTGGTTGGGTAATTGAATCACTAGATGCACATTACATAAATCGAGTAAAGTACAAGCCTTTGCGAGGTAGCTCTTATTTGGATTTACCAAAAGAACTTGCTAATGCTAAAAAAGGATTGATAAATATAAAAAATGAAAAAGATAACGAGTGCTTTAGATGGTGCCATTTGGCTTATGAATTTCCTGTTGAAACAAATCCCCAAAGAATAACAAAATACAAAAATCATATTGGTGATCTTGATTACAAAGGAATTACTTTTCCTGTTACTATCAAACAAATCCCAAAAATAGAAAAACAAAACAACATTTGTTTTAACATATTTAGGTATGAAGATAATCAAGTATGCCCTTTGTACATATTTAAAAATAAAGCAGAAAAAACATGTGATATGCTTTTAATCACCGAAGAAGAAAAAAATCATTACGTGTGGATAAAAGATTTTGACAGACTAATGTTTAGTCAAACAGCACACGAGGGGGAAAAGTGGTTTTGTAAAACATGCCTGCAGTGCTTTAAATTAGAAAGAGTTCTGGAAAAACATAAGCCTGATTGCCTTTCACTTAATGGAAAACAAGCAGTAGAGATGCCAAACAAAGATGAAAAAGTTAATTATAAAAACTACGACAGGCAGCTAATGGTTCCGTTTGTTATATATGCTGATTTTGAAGCAGTAACCGAAAGTATTTCTTCAGTATCAAACAATCCTAAAAAATCACATACAGAAGATTATCAAAAACATACTGATTGTAGTTATGGGTATAAGGTTGTTTGTTGTTATGATGATCAATATTCAAAACCAGTTGTGACATACAGTGGACCAAATGCTGTTTACAAGTTTTTGAAAAAAATGATAGAAAAAGAAAAGTGGTGCAAGAAAACTATGAATGCAAACTTTAAAAAAGATCTAGTAATGTCACAGGAAGAAGAAGCTGGATTCCAAAAATCTAAATCATGTCATATTTGTGGTAATGGTTTTGCAACAACTCTCAAAAAAGGTGACGCGGGTTATACAGTAGCATACAAAAACTCCATCAGAAAAGTCAGGGACCATTGTTATATAACTGGAAAGTATAGGGGAAGCGCCCATGACATATGTAATATTAATTTCAGGTTGACTAGAAAAATACCTGTTGTGTTTCATAACTTGAGAGGATATGACTCTCACTTCATAATGCAGCACATCGGAAAGTTTAAACGAAACATAAATGTTATACCAAATAACATGGAGAAGTACATGGCTTTTATGTTAGGACAAAGTTTAGTGTTTATTGACAGTTTTCAGTTTATGTCTCAATCATTAGAAAATTTAGTAAAAAACATCCCTTCGTTTCAATACACCTCTCAGGAATACTCTGGCGACAAGCTAGAATTAAGAAAACGAAAAGGCGTTTATCCTTATGATTACATGAACAGTTTTGAACGCTTCAAGGATACCAAGTTACCTGATAAAGATAGCTTTTATTCTCAATTAAATGATGAGCACATTTCAGATGCAGATTATGATCATGCTAAAACAATATGGAAAACATTTAAGATTAAAAATATGGGTGAATATCATGATCTGTATCTTAAGACTGATGTGCTGCTGCTAACAGATGTTTTTGAAAACGTTAGAAAATGTGCATTGAGTATAACAAATTGGATCCTTGCCATTACTTCAGTAGTCCTGGTTTAGCCTGGGATGCATGCCTCAAGATGACTGGTATCCAACTTGATTTAATAACTGATATTGATCAATATTTGTTTGTGGAAAAAGGATTAAGAGGCGGTACGAGTTATATTACAAACAGATATTCACAGGCTAACAATAAATATATGAAAAACTATGACAAGAAAAAAGAAAGCAAGTCCATAATATATCTCGATGCTAATAACTTATATGGGTGGGCCATGTGTCAACCGTTACCTACTGGCAACTTCAAGTGGGTTGATAAGTTTGAAAAAGGAAAATCAAATTACATTGTCGAGTGCGATATTACGTATCCTGAGAAACTGCATGACTCGCATAATGATTATCCTCTCGCCCCGGAAAGTTTAAATATCAAAGATGAGTGGTTGTCAGACTATTGTAAAAATTTAAAACAAAAGTTTAATTAAGGACATTGTAATGTTAATAAGCTTGTTACGACGTTGAAAAATAAAGAAAAGTGTGTCGTACATTTTAGAAACTTAGAATTGTATAAAAAGCTTGGATTAAAGTTGACAAAAATACATCGAATACTACAGTTCGACGAATCAAAGTGGTTGAAAACATACATAGACTTTAATACTGCCAAGAGAACAGCTGGTAAAAATGCTTTTGAAAAGGATTTCTTCAAACTGATGAACAATTCAGTTTTTGGTAAAACTATGGAAAATTTGAGAAAAGAATTAATGTTAAATTAACTCACGACGAGGAGGTCCTTTTAAAATATGCAGCAATACCTTCATTTATTTCTTGTAAAATGTTTAATGAAAATTTATTTGCCATAAACAGAATAAAAGAACGATTAGTTTTAAATCGTCCTTGTTATGTTGGCATGTGTATTTTAGACTTGTCAAAATATTTGATGTATGATTTCCATTACAACTATATCAAAAACAAATATGATAGAAAAGCTGAGTTATTATTTACTGATACAAATTCCTTGTGTTATGAAATAAAAACAAAAGATGTGTATGCGGGCTTTTACAAGGATAAAGAACTGTTTGATAATTGTGATTATGATCTGAAAAGTCAGTTTCATTTTAATGATAATAAAAAAGTTATTGGCAAGATGAAAGATGAAACGTGCGGAATACCCATTGTTAAATTTGTTGGGTTGCGAAGTAAACTATATTCGTATGTGCTAGATAATGAGGTTAGCGCAAAGAAATGTAAGGGTGTTAAAAAGTGTGTTTTGTTTACGGCAACAGAAGCTCACCATGAGATGAAAGTTATTAGATCACAAAAGCATAACATAAGCAGCTATTCAATAAATAAAAAAAGTTTATCAGCTTATGATGATAAACGGTACATACTAGATAACGGACAAGATACGTTAGCATACAGTTATTTGTAATAGTTGAGTAGCATTCAAGGGTTTAAAAATAATTATATATACTATTATATAATGGAACAAGAAAGATTAGAAAAGGTTTGCAAAAAACTTAACCATTTGAAAGATAAATATAGAAGAGAATTGATGAGAGGCAAGCAACTCCAGGTAGAATATGAAATAGTTCGTGATGATTTTATGGACACCAAAAAAAGGCGATTGATGGTTAAAATGGATAATTATGAACGTGAGCTGGCTGGAAACAGAGAAGAGCTTCTTGAACTGAAAAACAAAATTGCAAAGTGCAGGAAAATAAAATACTCCATGGTAAAAAATGATGGCAGAGCGATGATGAAGACTACTGCCCGGTTCCGTCTGACTTTGCTTAATGAGTTGCAAATGTTATTGAAAAACTTCGCTGGAAGTAGATTCGGCGAAAGTAGACAAAAAATAAAATTGCGCTCTCCTAAAAAGCATAATACAAAGTATCGCTTTTAACTTTCACTCTTTCAGGTCTCTATTCCCAAAAAGGGTATGTCACCGTGTTAAGAGTGATACTAGACTGCAGTATTTCACTGCCTTATATACCTGTCAGGTAGGCCAAACCTTCACCGATTGGTTGATATAAATAACTGACCTTCACCAATTGGTTGATTCGACCCTCGAAGTTTCGTATATTATAAACGGTCGCGTGACATGGTAATCTAAAGAAAAAATGAAATGCTGAGGCAACCTCGGAAAAAATGATATGCAGAGCGATGATGACGACTACTGCCCGGTTCCGTCTAACTTTGCTTAATGAATTGCAAATGTTATGTTATTACAATAGCAAACCGGATTGATTAGTAGTATATGTAGTGGAGGTATCAGCAGAGTTTCCCTCGCGGGGTGCTTGAGAAAACTAATGAATATGTTGGGGTTGACTTAGGCGTGGCATACATTTAGATCTTAGTGTGTAAATGAGAGTTACGTCTGAGTCCCCCCTGGCATATTTCATTAGTTGTCTCGTTCCCCGCGAGAGGGAAACTGTGCTGGAACCGCCACTATCTATACTACTAAGATTTTACTAGAACCTGGTTTAACACCCCCTCCTCATCCCCTCCATCCCTACCCCAACCTCCATTACTCTGCGGCATTTTTTTGCCACTGAACGATCCCGTATCTCTATTGTCGCGGTACCCCTATTGCCGCGGTACCCTATTGTCACGGTACCCCAATTGTCGCGGTACCCCTATTGCCGCGTTACCCCTATTGTCGCTGTACCCCTATTGACACGGTACCCCTATTGTCGCGATACCTATTGACGCGGTACCCCTATTACCCCTATTGCCGCGGTACGCCTATTGTCGCGGTACCCTATTGTCGCGGTACCCCTATTGCCGCGGTACCCCTATTGTCGCTGTACGCGGTACCCCTATTGTCGCGGTATCCCTATTGCCGCGGTTCCTATTAATGCCGCGGTACCCGTATTGTCGCGGTACCCCTATTGTCGCGGTACCCCTATTGTCGCGGTACCCTTATTGTCGCGGTATCCCTATTGCCGCGATACCTATAATGTATGTGTTGCTTGTTCTAAACCCGTGTTTTAGGGGACTGTACAAGTATTGCTTGTTCTAAACCCGTGTTTTAGGGAACTGTACATGTGTTGCTTGTTCTAAACCCGTGTTTTAGGGGACTGTTCATGTGTTGCTTGCATTAGGAGACTGTACATGTTTTGTAAATGCTACTTTTCTTGTTCAGCGTTTATACCTACTTCTGTTTATATCAAACAAACATGTTTTACTATTTGAAAGATTCATTTTTGATTTGTTGGTCAAACTAAATCTCTCGAGTAATATATGATTTATTTAATTAGCAGAGAGCTAATTCTAAGGGCGACATCGTGCACAGTCATATTGGCGTGAAACATTGACATAGTGGCAGGCGCACCGACACTATATATAGTGACAATTTGACATAGTGACATGCGCACCGACACTATATATAGTGACAATTCGACATAGTGGCAGGCGCACGACACTATATATAGTGACAATTTGACATAGTGACAGGCGCACCGACACTATATATAGTGACAATTTGACATAGTGACAGGCGCACCGACACTATATATAGTGACAATTTGACATTCTATATGTAATGACAATTCGACATAGTGGCAGGCGCACCAACACTATATATAGTGACAATTTGACATAGTGACAGGCGCACCGACACTATATATAGTGACAATTTGACATAGTGACAGGCGCACCAACACTATATATAGTGACAATTTGACATAGTGACAGGCGCACCGACACTATATATAGTGACAATTCGACATAGTGGCAGGCGCACCGACACTATATGTAGTGACAACTCGAGATAGTGGCAGGCGCACCAATACTATATATAGTGACAATTTGACATAGATAGTGGCAGGCGCACCGACACTATATGTAGTGACAATTCGACATAGTGGCAGACGACACTATATATAGTGACAATCTGACATATGTAGTGAATAATTCGACATAGTGGCAGGCGTATCGACACTATATATAGTGACAGTTTGACATATTCACAGGCGCACCGACACTATATATATTGACAATTCGACATAGTGGCAGGCGCACCGACACTTGATATAGTGAAAATTTGACATAGTGGCAGGCGCACCGACAATATATATAGTGACAATGTTAACAATTGGCACTCTTATTTTTACAATATTTCGATCATAAGATCTGTATCAAGGAATGTTTCCACAAGCACAAGTAGGGCAGAGTTACGATAATACAATTGTAGCGGGCGAGGGTGTTAGGGACACCCTCAAAATCCGAATCACCCCACGATTCTATTCCTAGCCTTGCTTAGAAACGAGGGAAGATAACGACAACACAATAACCTGCAAATTAACTACATTTTAATTTAACAGAGAGAGAAAGGCTTTAATTTATAAGAAGGAAATACAGGATAGTAAAGAGACGAATCACAAGATGATGCACAAGAATGAAGGATAGTACTGTATACGCTAGTTAAGCAGAATACTTCCAAAACTTCACAAAAATACACACAAATCAAGTTTTATCGCAAATTCTACTAATGTGTCAAAAATGTTGACCCCCTGCCTTTCGGCGATTAAAGAACATGTTGTAAAATATTGCGAAAAGGTGTTTGAAAATATTCAGGAATCAATCTGTTTGGTCAATCAAAAACTCTGGATAAGTAACGATGCAAGCATTTCCATGCCTCTACTATAAGCACCTACGACTTTTCCACTATATACGTACACCACTCTACCACATAACCTGTTCAGAGATAAATTGATCCAGCTTATACAGAAGACATTTGCTAGGGAAGCGATTACCTTTCTTGCTTGTAATAATGTCAGGGCTTTCTTTACAAACGCCCCTAATGATAAATGTAACATGGGGACTTGCGCCGATGTTTGTAGAGTGTTATCTTTTCGTTTAGATACCATCTTTATTAGATACGGTAAAACCGTTTACCATCAGGTTGATTGTATTCCTATGGGTACTAACAGTGCGCCACTTGTATATTTGTTGTTGTCACCTGCTAGCCAGAGAGACATTATTGATGCGTTTAGTAATTAATCTCGGTATCTGGTGCTACATCATACGGGGTTTATATCTCCCAGCTTATTTGTTTTGCTAGGACATGTAACGATGTTAAGGATTTCAATTATCGGAATCAAGTTATTACAAGTAAACTTCTTCAGCAAGGCTTCGTTATCACAAACTACGTAGATCTTTCTCAAAGTTATATCGCCGCAATGAACACCTGCAGGAAAAAAGCAACACAAACCTAGACCATTTCTGCGACTAGGCATATCACAACCGTTATTCTATGGAGATGTGATCTATAAACTTCGCAAATTAAAGGGGTCAGGTGGATTTTCTGACCACTTTACAAAAGTAATCAGGACATTCGTCATAAAAAGATACGACCCTTTAATATTACAGCGCACTTCCTGCTTGATGATTGACACCTCTACCGTCAGTCACAACGCTTCACTTTTCTCTTGTGCGATGACCTGACAACCTCGTGGGACTCCATGATTACACCTTCTGAAACACAGAAAGGGGAGTAGGGTGCATGAACCTTCGTCCCTCGGGTTTTCCGATCGTACCCTAGATTGGTTTTCACTTGGGCTGCTGTGGATGTTCAGTATAATTATAAACTTTCTGAGGTGTTTCTAATTATATTTGTTATATATCTTTACAATAAAATATACGTGTATCGTTTCCTAATTGTTTTGGATGTGGACTTTATTGTTAGAGATTTCCTTTTGGTGGGATGTACTTTTATTATCACTGTCTTGTCAATTTGGGCGCTGAAAACAGTATAATAGCGAATTTGTGTCCAATTAAAATCGATTGAAACTAACCAATAGGTCATATTGCCTACTGACCGTTCCAAGTCGGTAACCCTATCTTCATCGCTATTTCTATTGTGTATTGTCTTTTTCATGGTATTGTTAACTTGCTCTTTGTTTGTGGTACAGTGCAGATCTACGGTGTTTGGACGCTTTTATTTCTATAGGATCATTTTCTCATTTTTGTTCTCTTGTTGCTCTGGCTTCTACCAAGTCAGAGTACTTACTTTGTAGCTGTATATGCTTTTGTTTTTTATATTCATAAACGTCATTATATTCATGGAAAGGTCAGTGGCAAAAAAGGTCGTTGGGTTTAAACCAGTTTCTAGGGTGCTCCAAACCTCACTCTTACCCTATTGTCAATAGTATTGTCGAATTCTAACGGGACACCACACATTTTAAGAATTCAAGATTTCCCTTTAAAACTTATAATGTTCCTGTTAAGTGCAGAACAATGACACACACTTCTGTTATCAGCGTTTACATTGTAGCCCTTAAGGTTGGTTCTAATCAAGTCCTTCAACTTGTATTAACTATAGTTCTAATTTTCGTATTTCCTTATTTTAATATGGTTTGACATCATAAACCGCATGAGACTGTTTTTCCGCTTTATGAACGCCATATACTGATCAAATGGTAACGTGTCTATGTGTCCAACTAATTTATTTGTCAATTTATTTAGATTAAAAAATCTAAATATAAAGAGAGTGTGTTACTGATAAAGGTATCAGATAAATCCGAAATAACCCTAAACTTGTATCAAACAGATGTCTCTGGCGAGAAACTGTATCGGCTCTGGTTAGACAACGAATATATGTTTCTGGTGTGACAACGAATATGTTTTTGGTGAGACAACGAATATATGTCTTTGATGAGACATTGTGTCGAAATGATATATCTGGTGAGACATTGTATCGAAATAATGTCTCTGGTGGAACACTGTATCGAAATGATGTCTCTGGTTTGACATTGTATCGAAAGGATATCTATGGTGAGGCATTGTATCGAAATGATATCTCTGGTGAGACATTGTATCGAAATAATGTCTCTGGTGGATCAATGTATCGAAATGATGTCTCTGGTGTGACATTGTATCGAACGAATATCTATGGTGAGGCATTGTATCGAAATGATATCTCTGGTGATACATTTTATCGAATTGATGTCTCTGAGGAGACATTGTATCGAAATGATGTTTCTGGTGAAACACTGTATCGGAATGATGTCTCTGGTGAGACATTGTATCGAAATGATATCTCTGGTGAGACATTGTATCGAAATGATGTATCTGGTGAGGCATTGCATCCAAATGTTGTCTCTGGTGCGACATGTATCGAAATGATGTCTCTGGTGATACATTTTATCGAAATGATGTTGTATCGGAATTTATAAGACATTGTATCGAAATGATGTCTCTGGATTGACATTGTATCGAAATGATATATCTGATGAGATATTGTATCGAAATGATTTCTCTGGTGAGACACTGTATCGAAATGATGTTTCTGGTGATACATTGTATCGAAATGATGTGTCTGGTTAGACATTTATCGAAATGATGTCTCTGTTTTGACATTGCACCGAAATGATATCTGGTGAAAGAGGCTATCGACCCTGGTGAGAAAACGAATAGATGTCATTTGTTCTGTACTTGACGATATAGTTAATATGCCGTAAGGTTGCAATAACACCTGCGGTAAACACAACGGCGTGATACAACGTAACTTTGCAATAACACTTGCGGTAACCACAACGGCGTGATACAACGTAACGTTGCAATAACACTTGCGGTAACCACAACGGCGTGTTACAACGTAACGTTGCAATAACACCTGCGGTAAACACAACGGCGTGATACAACGTAACGTTGCAATAACACTTGCGGTAAAAACAACGGCGTGATATAACTTAACGTTGCAATACGACGTCACGTCACGTCACACAAACACTTAATTTGTACATGTTGATCACACACAGTTAAGAATATAGGATCATATAGTCAGTCTTAAGGTTGCGCACTGCTAAATATAGCATGACACATGTGTACGACTGATTCAGTGCAGAAGCGAAAATTCAATGGTTAGCTCATATTAGTTTTTTAAACATGCAAAATACATTTTCAGGAAGGATAAACAGTGTGTACAATAATCCCCACAAGGGTCTTTAAATGGAATAAACAAATATTTTATTTTTTAATGTTTTTGAAAATTTAAGCGCCAATGAAAATACACGTCAATATTCAGTGAGATTCCATGCGGTTTGTAAACTGAGACATCTGTATAGCGTTTGAGCAGAGAAAGGTGCACCTTTCGTACTTCCAAAGGCTTTGTGATGAAAATATCTATGAAATAAGGTAATTTAATGAAAAGCTGGTGTCTACTTCTTTAGATACTAGCCGACATGTCACACAGGTCATATGGAGAAGCCCCACAGGTGACATGTCACACAGGTGACATATGGAGAAGTATTTTATTTCTCGCAAACTTAATGTATCAATCCAAAACGGACGTGACTTCATATAGCAACGTTACGTTATATCACGGCGTCATATTGCGAGTTACGTTGTATCACGCCGTTGTCTGTGCTACTTGCATACCTGTGATCTTGCTTTGTTAGAGATTTCCGTTTGATGAGATGTACATTTGTTTACACTGTCTTATCAATTTGGCCGCTGAAAACAGAATAATAGGAGATTTTGTACACATAAAATCGATTTAAGGCAATGGGTAGGTCGTTTTGCTTACTGACCGTTCTAAGGCGATAATCATGTCTTCATCAAACATTGTTAAATGCGGTTGGACCTTGTCATTCAATAATTAATTTGTTCACTTGATTTACTGTGCGGTTTTATTTAAAGATATATTGATTTGTTCATTTTAAATAATAGCACACGAGGGCCATTCAAATATTACGTGGACAGTTTTAATAGTTAATACACTTGTTATTTTGCTAAATCATATATACGTCGGCGTTAGCATATTTTTACAACTGTATCGCTTGAAGAAGAAGTTTCAATAGGGAATAGTTACGTATGCTTCGGCCAATTTTGTTTCTCCCTTTGTGTATCTTATCGCTATTTTAGAAAAACAAATGTATCCGCTCCCCACACCCCACAATAATGGAAAACATTTTAGAAAAGAACCCACTCTGAAAATATGTCCATAATAGACACATTTAATTCATACATGTGAAGACATATTTATTTATTTTGAAAAACCTAACAATTTGAAGGCAAACTTCTAAAAGAAATAACCAAACTCAGCCAGTTTTTCGACAAACTTGTATTCTACCGGTTTGTTTTAAAACCAAGTATCATGAGTGGCGTATATTCAGATTCCCCTTCCGACAAAAATCGCTGACTTCCCCGGGCGTGGACCTGTCTCGCTTTGGATGCACCTATTTGTTGGATGCATCTATTTGTTTATTCGCAGTTCAAGTACTCAGAGAACTAACTAACAGCCACATTTTATAACATGTACACCGTTTATAAACCTACTGACGAAAATGTATATATATAACTATAACTTACACATTTTGAGAATCCAAACTATATAGATAAAATAGAATATGCTTTGACCAGCCAGACCATACCCCACAACTGGAGCATCGAATTAAGAGTTACCAATGTTTGCAACAGATGTATTGAGGTAACGACGAGTTATATATATAACATTTAACATTACTGTATCCCGATGACATTGTTTTTTCTGAATCTGCAATTGGATAGCAGAAAGGTTTTGAAAGTTGAAATTAAAAGTAATACAACAAAAACAAAGATCGTGGTTTTTCGTAGAGCGGGTTCATTGTCTAGAAACTTAAGATTTGTGTATGATAGAAATGAAGTTGAAATTGTTAAGGCATTTTGTTACCTTGGAATTGTCTTAACTTAAGGAGGATCATTTAATGAAACACAGATCACATTAGAAGACCAAGTACAAAAGGCTTTTTTTTTCAAATGAATAAATATATGTATATGTTCACAAATATCTCGAATAAGCACAAACTGGAATTATTTGATAAACGAGTACTTCCGATACTGAACTATGGATCTGGGGTATGGGAATTTTTTATGGCATTGAATATTCAAAGAGAAATACTCTATTTTGTAAAAAACATTAAATCTTAAAAGGTGTACTCAATATGATTTTATTTATGGAGAACATGGAATGACTAACCCAATTAATCAAAGGTATTTCAGTATTTTGAAGTATTGGATAAAAGCAATGTATTTCATAAAAAGAAATGTGTAAAACATGTTTATAATTTGATGAGAAGTGATGCTGGCTTACACCCAAACAAGAAGAATTTGGTAACTTTGTTAAAACAGTTATTAGCTTCACTTGGGTTTTATGATGAATGCTTTTTCTAAAGTGTCAGGAACAATGTTTTAGTTTTGCTCAAAATATGCACTCCCGTTTGCAAAATTCAAGCAGAGCAAATTTCTACACATTGATAGTAGATTTTGAAACCTTACATATATGTTCCAAATACGCCAAAATTAAGAAATACATTGTCTGATTTTCATCTCATAACTTACAAATAGAAGCCAGTACGAGTAGATGGTATAAGCCGAATGGCATACCAATAAATGAACGTAAATATATCACATGTCCGAAACTAGAAGACGAATATCACTTTGTTATTGAATGATAATCATATAATGAGATAAGAAAAACATATAAAAAGAAATATTATTGGAAAATTCAAAGTATTTTTAAATTTTTGGAACATATATCTAGTGAAAATCCTAAATTATAACAAATATGAGTGCCTTTATTTTTAAGGAATTTGAGATAAGGTGCTAAATTAGTTATATAATACTCATTAGTGACCAGCACACATTTTTATTATTTAAAGACATACAACTTACTTCTAGTGAGCAATTAATTAAAAGTTGTTTTCGAAATATTCATGGCATAATCGCATTAGGTAAAAGGTTATTTAAAACCTAAATGTTCTGTCACCTTCTCGGCATATTTATTACCAGATGAAAAACTATATTTAAAAAGTACAAAATAAATAATAATAACAATAACATAAATTATTATTTCTCTCTTTTTTATGTTTTGTATGCTTTACAATTATATGGGTTTTATTTATTTATATATAAAGTACACGTTATTGCATGTACCTGCTATCAACCTTGTATACATATTTTGTATCCTCATGTCTGAATTTTGCTGAATAAAAGATAAATATAAACGTCATTAACCATCCTGGTCAAGCCTAAACACTGGAGCGTCAATTAAAGAGTTACAAACTCATTGTTCATTTAACGCCAATTCAATCACGGATATTTTAAGGACCATATAAATATACTCGTAATCGGCACATATACATTACGATATGACCTGAACATCCGGATAGAGTATTGACAAACGGTTTTGTGGCGTAATTGTGCTTTTATATTGCGGGATTGTTTCTTTCAGTCATACAGTTTAAGGGTATTCACGGCGTCCCGTCAGTTATTATACAACCATTAATATTCATTATTAGAATAGCTCAAAGACAACTGGTTTTGTATGTTACTACTTTAATACTACTGTTGATTATAATGCACCAAACATATATTCAAACCTATACTGAAAGGTAAAAGAAACGCAGGGTGCGTATTTCCGCTATATATTGTATATACTGCACATATATTCCAAGGAAATCACAAGATTTTTTGTAAAAAAAAAGTGCAGTTAGTTAGAGAAAGGACACGTCTGTGATGTTGCAGACGTTTTAATCACAGTACACGTTGTAACAAGAAATTCATAAATGCTGAAGTTCCTCTTTGAAAAATTGAGCCAGTTCAGTACTGTATTTAATGTTGAGTGATTGCAACATTTAAAGCCTAAGTTTGTTCACCTACTTGAGCCAAATGCGCATTTTGACGATAATGAAACTTTAAAGGGGTAACCATTGGTGTGTTCAGTGCTGTTTAAACCTTCTTTCTAAAAGGACAGGCATAATGTCGCCCTGTACCATTCGATTAGCAGTAGCATATTAAACATACAATATATAGCGAAAATACGCACCCTGCGTTTCTTTTTCCTTTCAGTATATGTTAGAATCACAAAGAAAACAAAATCTAAATTGTATTTAATTGTATGCAAACAGGTTTAAAGTCAAAATGACACTGGATAAATAAATTGAGATTCTAATTTTAAAATGTTAAAACGATTTTCTCAAACAAGGATATCAAACCTGAACAAAAACGATAAACTTTAAAACGTGTTTCTCTAATAATTCAAACTATCTTAAACGGAATATAAAGTATAACTTAGAAAACAAGTTCTACTGATGTTTGCGTTGTGCATCTGGCATCTTCGCGCACATTTTCAGTAATGCATATATACATAGAACAACACGCATTCACATGCCTGTTTGCGAATGCTCAGTCGCCATGGTGACCTTGTTATGCCTCACAAACATTGATCTCAGTTCGTTCCGGAAACGCGGACCCGTTAAACAATAAAGAAGAAAGTGTATTGCATTGTTCAGATACTGCAAGGTATTTACAATGGCCCACCAAAAGTTATGCCAAGCAATTTCTTCATTTGTCTTTGCAGGGAACCAGTACTCCTCCCCAATCAAAAATGCTTGTATTGGGGATGTTGTAATAAGAAACACACAGTTTACTGATAACAACATTGCTGTTAAGGAGGAAATCCGGCGAGTTTGTAATTTACTTTGGTTTTCAGAAGTCGCCATAGTGTTATGTGTTACGGGGTTGTTTATAGCATGTGACGGCGCCGATTGTAACGACATGCCCGAATATCCGGGAAATGAAATCTGACTAGTCAGTTTTGTCGGCCTCGAGTTTTGTCTGTTGTACAGTTTGTTATGAGCGTCCAATTTCCTTTGGGACGCAACCATTTCGTAAATGATTTTAATATTGCACGAAATCATGATCGAAAATGGAATGAGACAGAATGTTGCAAAGTCTATCCAGGGCCATATGTAACGATAGAACTGGAATGCCGAGTCCGTATTGGCATCACATCTCAATTCCCACGTATTTACCACTTCAAGTTGCCACAAGAAATGCATGTTTTTAATCAAAAGTAAAACTAGTATGACACAAATTATAAGTTTCGACCGCTTTAGAGAACATATCCGCTTGGCTTTGAACGGCAGAGACACCGATAAACACCTGTCAACCGTAACCGAGACTAGAATCCAGACTGTTAAATCCAGCGAGACATATACCAGGAAAGTGTGAATCTTACACGAAGCGTCTGAGAGATTCCGAATATCTATGTCAAAAGCGCTTCTTATCCAATAACGGAGCAATCCCGTGTATAGTGTGAACAAATCGCCAAAGCTTAAACACGCTAAATAGAACATTGTTGTTGACTTGCGCATTCGCCTTCGCAACAGAACAAGAATAGAGAGAATATTTCCAACAGTTCCTACGATTAAAAGTATTGGTGAAATATAAATCCATATATAATTGCCAATTAGATATTGGTCATAATCTTCCAGCTCATTAGAGACATTAGACGATACGTTAAAATCCTGAAAGTCGTCGATATCCATTCTTGTCATCCGCATGACTGAAAACGGACCCATTGCATATTGTGTGTGTGTTAAATTCCAAATTATTGTTTCAAATGTACAGCTGTGCTAATTTTGCTAGTTTAACCATAGAGATTCCCTGACTTGTTACACTGTTGTTTTTGAAAAAGGCATCATCAGTTGTTGTTTTAAATTAATACTTCGAACGTCAATAAAACGTGAGTCAGATATAATCTTGCCGATCAAATTCACGTACAGTTGGAGATGTAATGTTAACACGGTTATTTCTTATACGTCCACTTGCTACTGTCCAAAACTGTCCTATGCATGGATGGTTTGCTATTATGTCTCTAGACACTGACTTCATAAACCTTCCATCGTGCATGTCATATACTTTTGAATATTCAACTATTTTAAAACAACACCATTTATTCACCATTATAAACACCCGGCACCATTCAAACAGCAGTCGATGTTCACGAATCAGAATCGTGTTCGACTGGTAGCAACGATAATTCGATCGGCAATCTAGACTAAATATCGTTAACTCTTGACCTGCATATCGAAATGTATAATGAAACAAAACATCCGCATTTAGAACTCATAAACCGTTATTCTATAGCCGTGGCAGATTTTATTGTATTGTTATGACACTTGGACAGTCATGGCAGAGCAATGCAACTGTTGATATGTCAACATTAGAGACTAGGCCCAATTGACGATGAACGATTTATTGCCTGTAATAAGTGTGGTCGTGACCACGGGACTATAAAGACAAGTGCTTCACATTTTGAGTATCGTTTTATGTTCCTATTACTACATAAACAGGTCTCAAGTACCAGTGTTATAGCTCGTAAATATTTACCACATAAAACTGTTGGAGACGCAGACTGGCACAGTGAAATGTAACGGGGAAAGCTGGAAATGCAGATCTAGACTGGCAGACCGGATAGTAAAATCCATAGTAGAAGTAGAAGTAGAACTCAGTCTCTACCAGAGTCATTACATTGACTCTGTCAACGTCAAAAAAAGTAGGACGAACGGTTAGGTCACGGGATTATTCAAAAAAGTTATGACGATGTTTATAATAAATCCTTTTGCGTGATCTGCAAAGACAAAATATAGACCCCTATATTCAATATTTTCAAATTGTTTTTCTGTGAGTTAAACTTTTTAATAATTTTCTGCTATGAAATGTTTACATATGTGTATCGATTGAGGAGTCCTAAGTACGTATTATTTTGGTAGTAAAAGAGTCCCGATTAAAACTAAATTGTTTTCATGCATTATTTCAAATCTTGTTATATCCAATTTGTAGATATTCTAAAAATTATATTTACGCAAGAAACAAATAAGTTCCAGGCAAACATATTGACAGGTTTTACAAAAATCTTGTAATTTAGTAGTTAGCAGAGATATACGTGAGTGCAAGGAACGATAACTCTGCGTGGAGATTGAGAGTGCAAGGAACGATAACTCTGTGTGGAGGCTGGATACTCAGACTGGTATAGTAAACTGCTAAATAGTCTTGATCATCTTCGACGCTTGATTGTAAATACAAACGTCTTGACAAGTTGTCCAGAAACAATTTGAAACTGGAACCAACTGGAACCACGTGACCTTAATTATTATGTTTTTATTAAAGTATTTCTGACCATCCGCATTTATTTCGTCGATATAATAATGTAGTTTCCCTCGTTGTTATTGTCTTTCTGCCTTAATTAAATATAAACAGTCTTTCCTGTATGAGTATAATATGAATTTAGAAAATACTATTCAAATTTAATAAACGGTATTCAGTAAATGCAAACTACAACCAGATTTTATGAATTAATTTGCAAGATATGTGAAATGTTCATGGCTTGTGTGATAAATATTATTTTTTACCAACGCGGCTTGACAGGTAGACGTTTTTATTTTTTAATACAGCCTATTTTCACAAAACGCATTTTATGACCACTTCATCACTGTTATAAAAAGTAAATTTACAGAGTCAAGTTACAACGGGGAAATATGTAACTGATATGCAATAAAAACAAATTCAAACTAAAAGAAATATGTACTTATTAACACGCGAGCTTTGTTTGATATATTTACACCACGACCGATACTGTCATTTATTATGGACCTAATCCTGTTATATATTGTCATTTACCCACAAATAATGTGTGGGCCTCGTCATGTTATAAACTGTAATTTACCCACAAATAACGTATGGGTCTCATCATGTTATATACTGTCATTTACCCACAAATAACGTATGGGCCTCATCATTTTATATACTGTCATTTACCTACAAGTAACGTATGGACCTCATTATGTTATATACTGTCATTTACCCACAAATAACGTATGGGCCTCATCATTTTATATACTGTCATTTACCCACAAATAACGTATGGGCCTCATCATGTTATATACTGTCATTTACCCACAAATAACGTATGGGCCTCATTATGTTATATACTGTCATTTACCCACAAATAACGTATGGGCCTCATCATTTTATATACTGTAATTTTCCAACAAATAACGTATGGGCCTCATCATGTTATATACTGTAATGTACCCACAAATAATGTATGGGCCTCATCATGTTATATACTGTAATGTACCCACAAATAATGTATAGGCCTCATCATGTTATATACTGTCATTTACCCACAAATAACGTATGGACCTCATCATGTTATATACTGTAATTTTCCAACAAATAACGTATGGGCCTCATCATGTTATATACTGTAATGTACCCACAAATAATGTATGGGCCTCATCATATTATATACTGTCATTTACCCACAGATAATGTATGGGCCTCATCATGTTATATACTGTAATTTACCCACAAATGATGTATGGGCCTCATCATGTTATAAACTGTCATTTACCCACAAATAATGTATGGGCCTCATCATGTTATATACTGTCATTTACCCACAAATAACGTATGGTGCTAATCATGTTATATACTGTAATTTTCCAACAAATAACGTATGGGCCTCATCATGTTATATAGTGTAATGTACCCACAAATATTGTATGGGCCTCATCATGTTATATACTGTAATGTACCCACAAATAATGTATGGGGCCTCATCATGTTATATACTGTAATTTACCCACAAATAACGTATGGACCTCATCATGTTATATACTGTCAAATACCCACAAATAACGTATGTGCTTTATCCTGGTATATACTGTCATTTACCAACACATAACGATGGGCCTCATCCTGTAATATACTGGCAATTACTAACAAATAACGTATGGGCCTCATCCTGGAATATACTGTCATTTACCAACACATAACGTATGGGCCTCATCCTGTTATATACTGGCATTTACTAACAAATAACGTATGGGCCTCATCCTGTTATATACTGGCATTTACTAACAAATAACGTATGGGCCTCATCCTGTTATAAACAAATAACATATGGGCCTCAGCCTGTTATATACTGGCATTTACTAACAACTAACGTATGGGCCTCATCCTGTTATATGCTGATATTTACTAACACAAAACGCACGGGCCTCATCCTGTTATATACTGGCATTTACCAATAACGCATGGGCCTCATCCTGCTATACACTAATTTATCAAGAAATAACGTATGGGCCTCATCCTGCTATACACTAATTTATCAAGAAATAACGTATGGGCCTCATCCTGCTATACACTCAGTTTCCAACAAATAAGGTACGTATGGGCCTCATCCTGCTATACACTCAGTTTCCAACAAATAAGGTACGTATGGGCCTCATCCTGCTATACACTCAGTTTCCAACAAACAAGGTACGTATGATCCTCATCCTGTTATATGTTAATATTTACTAACAAATAACATATGGGCCTCAGCCTGTTATATACTGGCACTTTTTACCAATAAATAGAATATGGCCCTACACTAATTTATCAAGAAATAACGTATGGGCCTCATCCTGCTATACACTCATTTCCCAACAAATAAGGTAAGTATGGGCCTCATCCTGTTAAATACCGACATAACTTAACAAATAACGTATGAGCCTCATCCTGTTATATACCGGCATTTACCAATAAATAGCATATGGGCCTCATCCTGCTATACACTCATTTCCCAACAAATAAGGTACGTATGAGCCTCATCCTGTTATATACTGACATTTACTAACAAATAACGTATGGGCCTTATCCTGTTATATGTTAATATTTACTAACAAATAACATATGGGCCTCGGCCTGTTATATACTGGCATTTTTTACCAATAAATAGAATATGGCCCTACACTAATTTATCAAGAAATAACGTATGGGCCTCATCTTGCTATACACTCATTTCCCAACAAATAAGGTAAGTATGGGCCTCATCCTGTTATATACCGGCATTTACCAATCAATAGCATATGGGCCTCATCCTGCTATACACTCATTTTCCAACAAATAAGGTACGTATGAGCCTCATCCTGTTATATACTGACATTTACTAACAAATAACGTATGGGCCTTATCATGTTATATACTGCCATTTACCCACAAATAATGTATGGGCCTCATCATGTTATATACTGTAATTTACCCACAAATAACGTATGAGCCTCATCATGTTATATACTGTAATTTATCCACAAATAATGTATGGGCCTCGTCATGGTATATACTGTCATTTACCCACAAATAACGTATGGGCCTCATCATGTTATATACTGTAATTTACAAACAAATAATGTATGGGCCTCATCATGTTATATACTGTAATTTACCCACAAATAACGTATGGACCTCATCATTTTATATACTGTAATTTACCCACAAATAATGTATGGGCCTCATCATGTTATATATTGTAATTTACCCACAGATAACGTATGGGCCTCATCATGTTATATACTGTCATTTACCCACAAATAATGTATGGGCCTCATCCTGTTATATACTGTAATGTACCTACAAATAATGTATGGGCCTCATCCTGTTATATACTGTAATGTACCCACAAATAATGTATGGGCCTCATCATGTTATATACTGTAATTTACCCACAAATGATGTATGGGCCTCATCATGTTTTATACTGTCATTTACCCACAAATAATGTATGAGCCTCGTCATGTTATATACTGTAATTTACCCACAAATAATGTATGGGCCTCATCCTGGTATATACTGTAATGTACCCACAAATAATGTATGGGCCTCATCATGTTATATACTGTAATGTACCCACAAATAATGTATGGACCTCATCATGCTATATACTGTAATGTACCCACAAATAATGTATGGGCCTCATCATGTTATATACTGTCATTTACCCACAAATAATGTATGAGCTTCGTCATGTTATATACTGTAATTTACCCACAAATAATGTATGGGCCTCATCCTGGTATATACTGTAATGTACCCACAAATAATGTATGGACCTCATCATGTTATATACTGCCATTCACCCACTAATAATGTATGGGCCTCGTCATGTTATATACTGTAATTTACCCACAAATAATGTATGGGCCTCATCCTGTTATATACTGTAATGTACCCACAAATAATGTATGGGTCTCATCATGTTATATACTGTAATGTACCCACAAATAATGTATGGGCCTCGTCATGTTATAAACTGTAATTTACCCACAAATAATGTATGGGCCACGTCATGTTATATACTGTCATTTACCCACAAATAATGTATGGGCCTCATCCTGGTATATACTGTAATGTACCCACAAATAATGTACGGACCTCGTCATGTTATATACTGTAATGTACCCACAAATAATGTATGGGCCTCGTCATGTTATATACTGTTATTTACCCACAAATAATGTATGGGCCTCGTCATGTTATATACTGTCATTTACCCACAAATAATGTATGGGCCTCGTCATGTTATATACTATAATTTACCCACAAATAATGTATGGGCCTCGTCATGTTATATACTGTCATTTACCCACAAATAATGTATTGGCCTCATCCTGGTATATACTGTAATGTACCCACAAATAATGTACGGGCCTCGTCATGTTATATACTGTAATGTACCCACAAATAATGTATGGACCTCATCATGCTATATACTGTCATTTACCCACAAATAATGTATGAGCCTCGTCATGTTATATACTGTAATTTACCCCACAAATAATGTATGGGCCTCGTCATGTTATATACTAAAATTTACCCACAAATAATGTATTGGCCTCACCCTGGTATATACTGTAATGTACCCACAAATAATGTATGGACCTCATCATGTTATATACTGCCATTCACCCACAAATAATGTATGGGCCTCGTCATGTTATATACTGTAATTTACCCACAAATAATGTATGGGCCTCATCCTGTTATATACTGTAATGTACCCACAAAAAATGTATGGGCATCATCATGTTATATACTGTAATGTACCCACAAATAATGTATGGGCCTCATCATGTTATATACTGTAATTTACCCACAAATAATGTATGGGCCTCGTCATGTTATATACTGTAATTTACACACAAATAATGAATGGGCCTCATCATGTTATAAGCTGTCATTTACCCACAAATAATGTATGGGCCTCATCCTGTTATATACTGTAATTTACCCACAAATAACGTATGGGCCTCATCATGTTATATACTGTCATTTACTCACAAGTAATGTATGGGTCTCATCATGTTATATACTGTCATTTGCCCACAAATAATGTATGGGCCTCATCATGTTAAATACTGTAATTTACCCACAAATAACGTATGGGCCTCATCATGTTATATACCGTCATTTACCCACAAATAATGTATAGGCCTCATCATGTTATATACTGTCATTTATCCACAAATAACGTATGGGCCTCATCATGTTATATACTGTCATTTGCCCACAAATAACGTATGGACCTCATCATGTTATATACTGTAATGTACCCACAAATTATGTATAGGCCTCATCATGTTATATACTGTTATTTACCCACAAATAACGTATGGGCCTCATCATGTTATCTACTGTAATGTACCCACAAATAATGTATGGGCCTCATCCTGTTATATACAGTCATTTGCCGACAAATAACGTATGTGCTTTATCCTAGTATATACTGTCATTTACAAACACATAACGTATGGGCCTCATCCTGTTATATACTTGCAATTACTAACAAATAACGTTAGGGCCTCATCCTGCTATACACTCATTTCCCAAGAAATAAGGTACGTATCGGCCTCATCCTGTTATATACTGACATTTACTAACAAATAACGTATGGGCCTCATCCTGTTATATACCGGCATTTACAAATAAATAGAATATGGGCCTCATCCTGCTATACACTAATTTTCAAGAAATAACGTATGGGCCTCATCCTGCTATACACTCATTTTCCAACATATAAGGTACGTATGGACCTCATCCTGTTATATACTGGCATTTACCAAATAAATAGAATATGGGCCTCATCCTGCTATAAACTCATTTTCCAACATATAAGGTACGTATGGACCTCATCCTGTTATATACTGGCATTTACCAATAAATAGAATATGGGCCTCATCCTGCTATACACTCATTTCCCAACAAATAAGTTACGCATGGGCCTCCTCCTGTTATATACCGGCATTTACCAATAAATAGAATATGGGCCTCATCCTGTTATATACTGGCATTTATTAACAAATAACGTATGATCCTCATCCTTTTATATGTTAATATTTACTAACAAATAACATATGGGCCTCAGCCTGTTATATACTGGCATTTTTTACCAATAAATAGAATATGGCCCTACATTAATTTATCAAGAAATAACGTATGGGCCTCATCCTGCTATACACTCATTTCCCAACATATAAGGTAAGTATGGGCCTCATCCTGTTAAATACTGACATGTCTTAACAAATAACGTATGAGCCTCATCCTGTTATATACCAGCATTTACCAATAAATAGCATATGGTCCTCATCCTGCTATACACTCATTTCCCAACAAATAAGGTACGTATGAGCCTCATCCTGTTATATGTTAATATTTACTAACAAATAGCATATGGGCCTCAGCCTGTTATATACTGGCATTTTTTACCAATAAATAGAATATGGCCCTACACTAATTTATCAAGAAATAACGTATGGGCCTCATCCTGCTATACACTCATTTCCCAACAAATAAGGTAAGTATGGGCCTCATCCTGTTATATACCGGCATTTACCAATAAATAGCATGTAGCCTCATCCTGCTATACACATATTTTCAAACAAATAAGGTACGTATGAGCCTCATCCTGTTATATACTGACATTTACTAACAAATAACGTATGGGCCTCATCATTTTATATACTGTCATTTACCCACAAATAACGTATGGGCCTCATCATGTTATATACTATAATTTTCCCACAAATAAAGTATGGGCCTCATCATGAAATATACTGTAATTTACCCACAAATATCGTATGGACCTCGTCATGTTATATACTGTAATTTACCCACAAATAATGTATGGGCCTCATCCTGTTATATACTTTAATGTACCCACAAATAATGTATGGGCCTCATCCTGTTATATACTGTAATGTACCCACAAATAATGTATGGGCCTCGTCATGTTATATACTGTAATTTACCCACAAATAATGTATGGGCCTCATCATGTTATATACTGTAATTTACCCACAAATAACGTATGGACCTCATATTGTTATATACTGTCATTTACCCACAAATAATGTATGGGCCTCGTCATGTTATATACTGTAATAAACCCACAAATAATGTTTGGGCCTCATCATGTTATATACTGTAATTTACCCACAAATAATGTATGGGCCTCATCATGTTATATACTGTAATGTACCCACAAATAATGTATGGGCCTCATCCTGGTATATACTGTAATTTACCCACAAATAATGTATGGGCCTCATCCTAGTATATACTGTAATGTACCCACAAATAATGTATGGGCCTCATCATGTTATATACTGTAATAAACCCACAAATAATGTATGGGCCTCATCATGTTATATACTGTAATTTACCCACAAATAATGTATGGGCCTCATCATGTTATATACTGTAATTTACCCACAATAATGTATGGGCCTCATCATGTTATATACTGTCATTTACCCACAAATAATGTATGGACCTCATCATGTTATATACTGCCATTCACCCACAAATAATGTATGGGCCTCGTCATGTTATATACTGTAATTTACCCACAAATAATGTATGGGCCTCATCATGTTATATATTGTAATTTACCCACAAATAATGTATGGGCCTCGTCATGTTATATATTGTAATTTACACACAAATAATGAATGGGCCTCATCATGTTATAAACTGTCATTTACCCACAAATAATGTATAGGCCTCATCCTGTTATATACTGTAATTTACCCACACATAACGTATGGGCCTCATCATGTTATATACTGTCATTTACCCACAAATAATGTATGGGTCTCATCATGTTATATACTGTCATTTGCCCACAAATAATGTATGGGCCTCATCATGTTAAATACTGTAATTTACCCACCATCAACGTATGGGCCTCATCATGTTATATACTGTCATTTGCCCACAAATAACGTATGGACCTCATCATGTTATATACTGTAATGTACCCACAAATAATGTATAGGCCTCATCATGTTATATACTGTCAATTACCCACAAATAATGTATAGGTCTCATCCTGTACTATACTGTCATTTGCCCACAAAAAACGTATGAGCCTCATCATGTTAATATACTGTTATTTACCCACAAATAACGTATGGGCCTCATCATGTTATATACTGTCAATTACCCACAAATAATGTATAGGTCTCATCCTGTACTATACTGTCATTTGCCCACAAAAAACGTATGAGCCTCATCATGTTAATATACTGTCATTTACCCACAAAAAATGTATGGACCTGATCATGTTATATACTGTCATTTACCCACAAATAACGTATGGGCCTCATCATGTTATATACTGTCATTTTCCGACAAATAACGTATGGGCCTCATCATTGTATATACTGTCATTTACCCACAAATATCGTATGGGCCTCATCATGTTATATACTACCATTTACCCACAAATAATGTATGGGCCTCATCATGTTATATACTGTAATTTACCCACAAATAACGTATGAGCCTCATCATGTTATATACTGTAATTTACCCACAAATAATGTATGGGCCTCGTCATGTTATATACTGTCATTTACCCACAAATAATGTATGGGCCTCGTCATGGTATAAACTGTCATTTAACCACAAATAACGTATGGGCCTCATCATGTTATATACTGTAATTTACCCACAAATAATGTATGGGCCTCATCATGTTATATACTGTAATTTACACACAAATAACGTATGGACCTCATCATTTTATATACTGTAATTTACCCACAAATAATGTATTGGCCTCATCATGTTATATACTGTCGTTTACCCACAAATAATGTATGGGCCTCATCATCTTATATACTGTAATTTACCCACAAATAACGTATGGACCTCATCATGTTATATACTGTCATTTACCCACACATAATGTACGGGCCTCGTCATGTTATATACTGTAATGTACCCACAAATAATGTATGGGCCTCATCCTGTTATATACTGTAATTTACCCACAAATAACGTATGGACCTCATATTGTTATATACTGTCATTTACCCACAAATAATGTATGGGCCTCATCCTGGTATATACTGTAATGTACCCACAAATAATGTATGGGCCTCATCATGTTATATACTGTAATAAACCCACAAATAATGTATGAGCCTCATCATGTTATATACTGTAATTTACCCACAAATAATGTATGGGCCTCATCCTGTTATATACTGTAATTTACCCACAATAATGTATGGGCCTCATCATGTTATATACTGTAATGTACCCACAAATAATGTATGGACCTCATCATGTTATATACTGCCATTCACCCACAAATAATGTATGGGCCTCGTCATGTTATATACTGTAATTTACCCACAAATAATGTATGGGCCTCATCATGTTATATACTGTAATTTACCCACAAATAATGTATGGGCCTCGTCATGTTATATATTGTAATTTACACACAAAAAATGAATGGGTCTCATCATGTTATACACTGTCATTTACCCACAAAAAATGTATGGGCCTCATCCTGTTATATACTGTAATTTACCCACACATAACGTATGGGCCTCATCATGTTATATACTGTCATTTACCCACAAATAATGTATGGGTCTCATCATGTTATATACTGTCATTTGCCCACAAATAATGTATGGGCCTCATCATGTTAAATACTGTAATTTACCCACAATTAACGTATGGGCCTCAACATGTTATATACTGTCATTTGCCCACAAATAACGTATGGACCTCATCATGTTATATACTGTAATGTACGCGCAAATAATGTATAGGCCTCATCATGTTATATACTGTTATTTACCCACAAATAACGTATGGGCCTCATCATGTTATATACTGTCAATTACCCACAAATAATGTATAGGTCTCATCCTGTACTATACTGTCATTTGCCCACAAATAACGTATGGGCCTCATCATGTTAATATACTGTCATTTACCCACAAATAATGTATGGACCTCATCATGTTATATACTGTCATTTACCCACAAATAACGTATGGGCCTCATCATGTTATATACTGTCATTTGCCGACAAATAACGTATGTGCTTTATCCTAGTATATACTGTCATTTACCAACACATAACGTATGGGCCTCATCCTGTTATATACTTGCAATTACTAACAAATAACGTTAGGGCCTCATCCTGCTATACACTCATTTCCCAACAAATAAGTTACGTATGGGCCTCATCCTGTTATATACTGACATTTACTAACAAATAACGTATGGGTCTCATCCTGTTATATACCGGCATTTACAAATAAATAGAATATGGGCCTCATCCTGCTATACACTAATTTATCAAGAAATAACGTATGGGCCTCATCCTGCTATACACTCATTTTCCAACATATAAGGTACGTATTGACCTCATCCTGTTATATACTGGCATTTACCAATAAATAGAATATCGGCCTCATCCTGCTATACACTCATTTTCCAACATATAAGGTACGTATGGACCTCATCCTGTTTTATACTTGCATTTACCAATAAATAGAGTATGGGCCTCATCCTGCTATACACTTATTTCCCAACAAATAAGTTACGCATGGGCCTCCTCCTGTTATATACCGGCATTTACCAATAAATAGAATATGGGCCTCATCCTGCTATACGCTAATTTATCAAGAAATAACGTATGGGCCTCATCCTGCTATACACTCATTTTCCAACAAATACGGTACGTATGGGCCTCATCCTGTTATAGACTGGCATGTACTAACAAATAACGCATGGGCCACCTCCTGATATATACCGGCATTTATCAATAAATAGAATATGGGCCTCATCCTGCTATACACTAATTTATTAAGAAATAACGTATGGGCCTCATCCTGCTATACACTCATTTCCCAACAAATAAGTAACGTATGGGCCTCATCCTGTTATAGACTGGCATTTACTAACAAATAACGTATGGGCCTCATCCTGTTATATACTGGCATTTACTAACAAATAACGTATGGGCCTCATCCTGTTATAAACAAATAACATATGGGCCTCACCCTGTTATATACTTGCATTTTTTACCAATAAATAGAATATGGCCCTCATCCTGCTATACACTAATTTATCAAGAAATAACGTATGGGCCTCATCCTGCTATACACTCATTTCCCAACAAATAAGTTACGTATGGGCCTCATCCTGTTATATACTGACATGTCTTAACAAATAACGTATGAGCCTCATCCTGTTATATACCGGCATTTAGTAAAATAACATATGGCCCTCATCCTGCTATACACTAATTTATCAAGAAATATCGCTATGATCCTCATCCTGCTATACACTCATTTCCCAACAATGAGCCTCATCCTGTTATATACTGACATTTACTAACAAATACATTATCGGCCTCATCCTGTTATAGACTGTCAGTTATCAACAAATAGCGTTTGATCCTCATCCTGTTATACACTGTCATTTATCAACAAATAACGCATGAGCCTCATCCTGTTATACACTGTCATTTATCAACAAATAACGCATGAGCCTCATTTTGGAAAATAGCCACTTATTATTAAATTCATTTCTAATCTGTCAAGTGTTAGTAAAAGTTTTATTAGCGTTTAAATCGCTCTTATTACTGGTCCACTATTTGTAGGGAAAACACAATAAACTGATATGAGCTTCTGCACTCGGTGATTTGTTGACAGCTGCCTGACTGGGGTTCTAATCATATTGATGGTGTTGACATTTGAAAAGAAATTGAAGGCGAACTGGCAGAACGCCATTTAATCAATAAGTCTTGAATTATATTTCCGCGTTTATTAGTGTAATGTTTACAATACACCATATTTAATATTATTATTATATGTCTATAAAATAAATACCACTAAAATTCCGACTCCACTAAAATATATGTACCTACAAGTGCCCCATACTAACCCCATCCACCCCCCCCCCCCCCACCCCACTCCCCCAACACACACACATACTCACCCAACCCACAACATCCACAGCCTAAAAATGAGTCCCAAACGGAGCCCCAATACGATAGGCATACTAAACACATTAACACCTACATGATACGGAGAACACCAGCAACATCACCTTGGTACTATGACGACGCATCTTATTGGTACGGGTAAAAACAGCAACACATTTATATTACTGATAGAGTGAAATACAGTAACATCTTCATTATGTTATTGATATGGTGAGGTGAAAACAGCAATCCGTGTTACCTTACTGATAGAGTGAAAAACAGTTTGTTTGTTTGTTTGTTTGGTGTTTTATGTCATTTTTCAACACAGGTAAGGCTATATAGGACAGTCGATTGTTTGTGATGGAGGTAGACTATCCAGTCTTTTTTCGGGGTAGAACCAGTACTGTACACCTCCCGCCATCCGTAAGAATCGACACGTGTCGCAAAAATGAGATATAGGGTCCTATAGAAACCACAGCGTCTGAGCGCAATGGCATCGTAGGTCCACACTGTACTGCAAACAAGGATTTGAAAATACAATGAAAGAGACAAGGGTGGTGAAGACAGGGTTACCGACTTGGAACGGTCAGTAGGCAATAAGGCCTACTGGTTAGCTTGAATCGATTTTATATGCGCACAATCCTCGCTATTATCCTGTTTTCAACGCCCAAATAAACAAGACAGTGTAAACAAAACTACATCCCATCAAAAGGAATTCTCTAACAATAAAGTCCACATCCTGAGAAACTAACTAAAGAAACACATACAAAATAATAAACATCTCAGGATGTATCCAGAATCGTACTGAACAACCATAGTAGTTGCAGCTAAAGAGAAAACCAATATAGAGTACGACCAGAAAACCCGAGGGACGAAAGCACATGCACCCACCTCCCTTAGTTGGTGTTTCAGTAGGTACAATCATAGAGTCCCAAGATGACCCTAGTGGTTGGGACTAACTCAGGAAAGAATCAATTTCGGTGACTGCATTTACATAAGTTTAATGCAATTTTTAAAATATGTCAAATATATATACCTTGTTTCAAGAAAAACAAGCAAATACACAGATGAAATATGAAAACGACTGTTCTCATGAACGCTTAAGACGTTCGTAGTATTATCGCAAATACTGATTGTGTCGACTGACTATATATTACACTAAAGTGTTGTTGCAGTTATAACAATGTTGATGATCACACATGTTACAAAGAATGATGCGCGACTCCAATGATTGGTGATGGTCATCAAAAGCCTTCTATAAGGGTTGATGACTCAATGAATATGATGACGCTATGATTAACCTCCACAGAGGTTGTGGGGTAACGTTCCTACAGTGAGGTCTGATGACGGGCCCACCACGTGTCCCGGGGGTTGTTGCTCCTATGAGAAGAACCTGACCATGTTGTCCAGGTACGGGGACCGTCTCCACCGCTCGTTACGTTATGCGTTGATTCCCGTTGGATCACCTAGAGGGCCTAAACACCCTAAAGGCTTAGCTCCACTCCGGGAGGCTTAGGCTATAATAAACATACTTTTAGATGTCGGTTTATTAACACAACAACCTTATACAATTATCAGTACACAAACAAATCATTATCTAGTAAATATATGTGAGCCACGCTCTACTTATGATGTGTAGCAATGTATACGTATTCTACAATACCATGTATACTCATCGGCATATATACAAGTATAGCACCTCACCGTTAACCACCGTTAACCACCGTTAACCAATGCACCTAATATACACCTTTATCAAATTAATATCGTTCAATTAATGATCGACTACAATAATGATATCTAATAAAGTTAACTTCTGAATCATATGCAAGTTGTATCAAGTTAATGTTTGAGGAACATAAAAGCTAACCGGATGTAGCAACATCGCCAAACAAGATGACGACGCCCACTGGATACAAATGTACGATAAAATTTCATAAAATAAATACTGACCACATATTGCCTGTGAATTTCACCCTTTCCAACTTCTGCTCCAAACAAAGCAACTTGTAATCAATCCCAGCAATGACTGGAAAACAATGCATTTTATAACCAACGATCCGCCCAAACCCTCATTGTCCACATTCATTCTGTGACAAACGTGGCAACAGACGCAATTTATATATATATACACAAAAGGACCCTTAAACAATTTTGCCCTTTAGAGAGATAGATTGTAAAATACTAATACTTTTACATGCATTAACGCACATATAAACTTATTGAACGGTCCTGCAGTACCTCACTACCGGCTCTATAAAATTGCTCGCTTTTCCGTGGGACATGAATATATCATGCAACTGGTGAATTTGTTTCAACTGAACAATGGATTAGCATGTGACTGACAGATGTCGCTTACAAGAGCTATGTACGACCAATACGCTCTACTCGAGATTATTTTGTGACAACACGTTCTCACTTACAATCCGAGCTCCCAGTGGAATTCGAACCCGCAGTAGTGAGAGACGAAGATTGACAACGCAAAGTCGTTAACCCTTCGGCCAAGGAGACACTTGTGAAAAAAACAATTCCTGCGTTACCTTATTGCTAGAGTGAAAACTGCAACACCTGCGTTATCGTATTGACAAAGTGCAAACTGAAACACCTGTGTTATCTTATTGACAGAGTGCAAACAGCAACACCTGCGTTATCTTACTGACACAGTGAAAATAGCAACACCTGCGTTACCTTACTGATAGGGTGAACACAGCAACACCATCATTATGTTATTGAGAGGGTGAAAACAGCAACATCTGTGTTATGTTATTAATAGATTGAAAACAGCAACATCTGCGTTATCTTAGTTACAGAGTGAAAACAACAACACCTGTGTTATTTTATTAATATACTGAAAACAGCAACACCTGCGTTACCTGATTGCTATAGTCAAAACAGCAACACCTGCTTATCTTACTGATATAGTGAAAACAGCAACACCTGCGTTACCATAGTGATAGAATGAAAAGAGAAACACCTGCGTTCCATTATTGATAGAGTGAAAACAGCAACACATGCGTTCCCTTATTGATAGAATGAAAACAGCAACACATGTGTTCCCGTATTGATAGATTGAAATCAGCAACGCATGCGTTACCTTGTTGATATAGTTAAAGCAGCAACACCTGCGTTCCCTTATTGATAGAGTGAAAACAACAACACCTGCATTACCTTATTGATAGATAGAAAACAAAAAAAAACTGCGTTACCTTATTGCTATAGTGAAAACAGCAACACCTGTGATCCCTTTTTGATAGAGTGAAAGCAGAAACACCTGCGTTACCTTATTGATAGAATGAAAACAGCAACACCTAGGTTACCTTGTTGATATAGTGAAAACTGCAACTTCTGCGTTACCTTATTGAAATAATGAAAACTGCAACACCTGCGTTCCCTTATTGATAGAGTGAAAACATCAACACCTGCGTTATCTTATTGATCTAGTGAAAACACACCACAGAAAAAGCATTTGTTAGGTTATTGCTAGAGTGAAAACAGCAACGCTTGCGTTAACTTATTGATAGAGTGAAAACAGCAACACCTACGTTCCGTTATTGATAGAGTCAAAACAGCGACACCTGCGTTACCTTGTTGATCTAGTGAAAACAGCAACATCTGCGTTGCCTTAGTGAAGAATGAAAACAACAACACCTGCGTTATCTTACTGATTGAGTGAAAACAGCAACACCTGCTTTACCTTATTTATCTAGAGAAAACACACCACCGAAAAACATTTGTTAGGTTATTGCTAGAGTGAAAACAGCAACACCTGCGTTACCTTATTGATAGAGTCAAAACAGCAACACCTGCGTTCCGTTATTGATAGAGTGAAAACATCAACAACATCTGCGTATCTTACTGATAAGGTGAAAACAGCAACGCCTGCGTAATGTTATTGATAGAGTGAAAACAGCAAAACCTGCGTTATTTTATTGATAGAGTGAAAATCGCAACACCGGCGTTACCTTATTGACAGAGTGAAAACAGCAACACCTGCATTATGTTATTGAGAGGGTGAAAACCGTAACACCTGGGTTACCTTATTGATAGAGTGAAAACAGCAAACCTGCATTATGTTATTGAGAGGGTGAAAACAGAATCACATGCGTTATATTATTGAGAGGGTGAAAACCGCAACACCTGCGTTACCTTATTGACAGAGTGAAAACAGCAACACCTACATTATGTTATTGAGAGAGTAAAATGAAAGAGTAAAAAAGGCAACATCTGCGTTACCTTATTGACAGAGTTAAAACAATAACAGCTGCGTTACCTTAGTGATAGAATGAAAACAGCAACATTTGCGTTACCTTAGTGATAGAGAGAAAACAGGAACATCTGCGTTCCATTATTGATAGAGTGAAAACAGCAACACCTGCGTTACCTTAGTGATATAATGAAAACAGAAACATCTGCGTTGCTTTATTGATAGAATGAAAACAGCAACACCTGCATAGCCTTATTGATAGAGTGAAAACAGCAACACCTGCGTTAATTTATTGATAGAGTGAAAACAGCAACATCTGTGTTACCTTATTGAAATGAAGACTGCAACACCTGAGTTCCCATATTGATAGAGTGAAAACAGCAACACATGCGTTCATTTATTGATAAAATGAAAACAGTAAATGAAAACTGCAACACCTGCGATCCCTTATTGATAGAGTGAAAACATCAACAACTGCGTTACCTTATTGATCTAGTGAAAACACACCACCGAAAAACATTTGTCATGTTATTGCTAGAGTGAAAACAGGAACTCCTAAGTTATCTTATTAATAGAGTAAAAACAGCAACACCTGCGTTCCGTTATTGATAAAATCAAAACAGCAATACCTGCGTTACCTTAGTGATAGAATGAAAACAGCAACACCTGCGTTCCCTTATTGATAAAACCAAAACAGCAACACCTGCGTCACCTTGTTGATATAGTGAAAACATCAGCATCCGCGTTGCCTTAGTCATCTAGTGAAAATAGAAACATCTGCGTTACCTTATTGAAATAATGAAAACTGCAACACCGCTTTCCCTTAATGATAAAGTGAAAACATCAACACCTGCGTTACCTTATTGATCTAGTGAAAACACACCACCGAAAAACCACCAAAAAACATTCGGTAGGTTATTGCTAGAGTGAAAACAGCAACACCTGCGTTACCTTATTGATAGAGTGAAAACAGCAACACCTGTATTGCCATATTAATGAGGTGAAAACAGCAACGCCTGCGTTATGTTATTGATAGAGTGAAAACAGCAATACCTGCGTTACTTTATCGATAGAGTGAAAACCGCAACACCTGCGTTACCTAATTGACAGAGTGAAATGAGCAACACCTGCATTATGTTATTGATTGAGGGAAAACAGCAACACCTGGATTACCTTATTGATAGAGTGAAAACAGTAACACCTGCGTTACCTTATTGATAGAATGAAACAGCAACACGTGCGTTCCTTTATTGAAAACAGTAATACCTGGGTTACCTTGTTGATATAGTGAAAACAGCAACATCTGCGTTACCTTCTTGATAGAATGAAAAAAGCAACATATGCGTTCCCTTATTGATAAAATGAAAACAGTAACACCTGGGTTACCTTGTTGATATAGTGAAAACAGCAACATCTGCGTTACCTTATTGATAGAATGTAAACAGCAACACATGCGTTCCCTTATTGATAAAATGAAAACAGTAACACCTGGGTTCCCTTATTGAAATAATGAAAACTGCAACACCCGCTATCCCTTATTGATAGAATGAAAACAACAACACATGCGATTGCTTATTGATAGAATGAAAACAGCAACACCCGCGTTACCTTACTGATCAAAAGAAAATAGCAACATCTGCGTTACCTTAGTGAAAGAGAGAAAACAACAACATCTACGTTCCATTATTGATAGAATAAAAACAGTAACACCTGCGTTACCGTAGTGATATAATGAAAACAGAACCATCTGCGTTTCCTTATCGATATAGTGAAAACTTGCGTTCCCTTACTGATAAAATGAAAACAGTAACACCTGGGTTACCTTGTTGATATGGTGAAAACAGCAACACCTGAGTTGCCTTCTTGATAGAATGAAAAAAGCAACACATGCGTTCCCTTATTGATCAAATGAAAACAGTAACACCTGCGATACCTTGTTGATATAGTGAAAACAGCAACATCTGCGTTACCTTATTGAAATAATGAAAATTGCAACACTTACGATCCTTTATTGATAGAGTGAAAACATCAACACCTGCGTTCCATTATTGATAGAGTGAAAACAGCAACTCCTGAGTTACATTATAGATCGAGTGAAAGCGTTCCCTTATTGACAGAATGAAAACAGCAACACCTGCGTTACCATAGAGATATAATGAAAAATAGAAACATCTGCGTTACCTTATTGATAGAGTGAAAACTTGCGTTCCCTTACTGATAAAATGAAAACAGTAACACCTGGGATACCTTGTTGATATAGTGAAAACAGCAACATCTGCGTTACCTTATTGAAATAATGAAAAATGCAACACTTACGATACCTTATTGATAGTGTGAAAACATCAACACCTGCGTTCCATTACTGATAGAGTGAAAACAGCAACTCCTGAGTTACATTATAGATCGAGTGGAAGCGTTCCCTTATTGATAGAATGAAAACAGCAACACCTGCGTTACCTTGGAGATATAATGAAAACAGAAACATCTGCGTTACCTTATTGAAATAATGAAAACTGCAACACCTGCGATCCCTTATTGATAGAGTGAAAACATCAACACCTGCTTTACCTTATTGATCTAGTGAAAACACACCATCGAAACACTTTTGTTAGGTTATTGCTAGAGTGGAAACAGCAACACCTGCGTTACCTTATTAATAGAGTGAAAACAGCAACACTTGCGTTACCTTATTGATATAGTGAAACAGCAATATCTGCATTACCTTCTTGATAGGGTCAAAACAGCATCTCCTGCGTTATGTTATTGATAGAGTGAAACCAGCAACACCTGCTTTCCCTTAATGATTGAATGAGAACAGCACCACCTGCGTTATATTGTTGATACAGTGAAAACAGCAACATCTGCGTTGCCTTAGTGACAGAGTGAAAACAAGAACACCTGCGTTACCTTACTGATTGAGTGAAAACAGCAACACCTGTATTGCCATATTAATAGGGTGAAAACAGTTACGCCTGCGTTATGTTATTGATAGAGTCAAAACAGCAACACCTGCGTTATGTTATTGATAGAGTGAAAACAGCAATACCTGCGTTACTTTATCGATAGAGTGAAAACCGCAACACCTGCGTTACCTTATTGACAGTGTGAAAACAGCAACACCTGCATTACCTTATTGATAGGGTGAAAACAGCAACACCTGCATTGTCATATTAATAGGGTGAAAACAGTTACGCCTGCGTTATGTTATTGATAGAGTGAAAACAGCAACACCTGCGTTACTTTATTGATAGAGTAAAAACCGCATCACCTGCGTTACCTTAATGACAGAGTGAAAACAGCAACACCTGCATTATGTTATTCATTACAGCAACACCTGGGTTGTCTTATTGATAGAGTGAAAACAGCAATACATGCGTTCCCTTATTGATAGAGTGAAACAGCAACACCTGCGTTCCCTAATTGATAGAGTAAAAACAACAACACCTGCGTTACCTTATTGATATAGTGAAACAGCAATATCTGCGTTGCTTTAGTGACAGAGTGAAAAATGAAAACTGCGTTATGTTATTGATAAAGTGAAAACAGCAACACCTGCGTTACCTTACTGATTGAGTGAAAACAGCAACACATGCGTTACCGTATTGATATAGTAAAAACAGCAACACCTGCGTTACCGTATAGATATAGTGAAAACAGCCACACATGCGTTCCCTTATTGATAAAATACAAACAGTAACACCTGGGTTACCTTGTTGGTATAGTGAAAACAGCAACATTTCCGTTACCTTGTTGAAATAATGAAAACAGCAACACCTGCATTGCCATATTAATAGTGTGAAAACAGTTACGCCTGCATTATGTTATTGCTAGAGTGAAAACAGCAACACCAGCGTTACTTTATTGATAGAGTGAAAACAGCAACACCTGCGTTCCATTATTGATAGAGTGAAAACAGCAGCACCTGCGTTCCCTTATTGATATAATGAAACAGCAATATCTGCGCTGCCTTACTGCGTTCTCTTATTGATAGAATGAAAACAACAACAACACCTGCGTATCTTATTGATAAGGTGAAAACAGCAACACATGCGTTATCTTATTGATACACTGAAAACAGTAACACCTGCGTTATCTTACTGACACAGTGAAAATAGCAACATCTGCATTACCTTATTGATAGGGTGAAAACAGCATCACCTGCGTTGTGTTATTGATAGAGTGAAACCAGCAACACCTGCGTTCCCTTGTTGATTGAGTGAGAACAGCAACACCTGCGTTAACTTGTTGATATAGTGAAAACAGTAACATCTGCGTTGCCTTAGTGACAGAGTGAAAACAACAACACCTGCGTTACCTTACTGATAGAGTGAAAACAGCAACACGTGCGTTACCTTATTGATAGAATGAAAACAGCAACACATGCGTTCCCTTATTGATCAAATGAAAACAGTAACACCTGGGTTACCTTGTTGATATAGTGAAAACAGCAACATCTGCGTTACCTTATTGAAATAATGAAAACTGCAACGTCTGCGTTGCCTTAGTGACAGAGTGAAAACATCAACACCTGCGTTACCTTATTGATCTAGTGAAAACACACCACCGAAAAACATTTGTTAGTTTATTGCTAGAGTGAAAATAGCAACATCTGCGTTACCTTATTGATAGAGTGAAAACAGCAACACCTGCGTTCCGTTATTAATAGATTCAAAACAGAAATGCCTGCGTTACCTTAGTGATAGAATTAAAACAACAACACCTGCGTTCCCTTATTGAAAGAGTCTTAACAGCAACATCGTTACCTTGTTATGAAAACAGCAACATCTGCGCTGTCTTAGTGACAGAGTGAAAACAACAACTTCTGCGTTATCTTACTGATTCAGTGAAAACAGCAACACCTGCGTTACCGTATTGGTATAGTGAAAACAGCAACACCTGCGTTACCGTATAGATACAGTGAAAACAGCAACACCAGCATTACCTTATAGATAGAGTGAAAACATCAACACCTGCGTTACCGTATAGATATAGTGAAAACAGCAACACCTCCGTTACCTTATTGATCAAATGAAAACAACAATAACACTGCGTATCTTACTGATAAGGTGAAAACAGCAACAACTGCGTTATATTATTGATAGAGTGAAAACAGCAACACCTGCTCTACCTTATTGATAGAATGAAAACAGCAACACATGCGTTCCCTTATTGATAAAATGAAAACAGTAACACCTGTGTTACCTTGTTGATATAGTGAAAACAGCAACATCTGCGTTACCTGATTGAAATAATGAAAACTACAACGTCTGCGTTACCTTAGTGACAGAGTGAAAACAACAACACCTGCGATATATTACTGAACGAGTGAAAACAGCAACACCTGCGTTACCGTATTGATATAGTGAAAACAGCAACACCTGCGTTACCGTATTGATATAGTGAAAACAGCAACACCTGCGTTACCGTACTGATATAGTGAAAACAGCAACACCTGCGCTACCGTATTGATATAGTGAAAACAGAAACACCTGCGTTACATTTTTGATCAAATAAAAATGAAACACCTATGTTACCTTATTGATAGAATGAAAACAGCAACAACACCTGCGTATCTTACTGCTAAGGTGAAACAGCAACACATGCGTTATCTTATTAATAGAGTGAAAACAGCAACACCTGCGTTACCGTATAGATATATTGAAACACCTGCGTTACATTATTGATCAAATAAAAATGAAACACCTCCGTTACCTTATTGATGGAATGAAAACAACAACAACAACTTCGTATCTTACTGATAAGGTGAAAACAGCAACACATGCGTTATCTTATTGATAGAGTGAAAACAGCAACACCTGCATTACCATATTAATAGGGTGAAAACAGCAACGCCTGCGTTATGTTATTGATAGAGTGGAAACAGCAAAACCTGCGTTACTTTATTGATAGAATGAAAACCGCAACACCTGCGTTACCTTATTGACTGAGTAAAAACAGCAACACCTGCATTATGTTATTCATTACAGCAACACCTGGGTTGTCTTATTGATAGAGTGAAAACAGCAATACATGCGTTCCCTTATTGATAGAGTGAAACAGCAACACCTGCGTTCCCTAATTGATAGAGTAAAAACAACAACACCTGCGTTACCTTATTGATATAGTGAAACAGCAATATCTGCGTTGCTTTAGTGACAGGGTGAAAAATAAAAACTGCTTTATGTTATTGATAAAGTGAAAACAGCAACACCTGCGTTACCTTACTGATTGAGTGAAAACAGCAACACATGCGTTACCGTATTGATATAGTAAAACCAGCAACACCTGCGTTACCGTATAGATATAGTGAAAACAGCAACACATGCGTTCCCTTATTGATAAAATGCAAACAGTAACACCTGGGTTACCTTGTTGGTATAGTGAAAACAGCAACATTTGCGTTACCTTGTTGAAATAATGAAAACAGCAATACCTGCATTGCCATATTAATAGGGTGAAAACAGTTACGCCTGCGTTATGTTATTGCTAGAGTGAAAACAGCAACACCAGTGTTACTTTATTGATAGAGTGAAAACAGCAACACCTGCTTTCCATTATTGATAGAGTGAAACAGCAATATCTGCGTTGCTTTAGTGACAGAGTGAAAAATAAAAACTGCGTTATGTTATTGATAAAGTGAAAACCTGCGTTACCTTACTGATTGAGTGAAAACAGCAACACATGCGTTACCGTATTGATATAGTAAAAAAAAAACACCTGCATTACCGTATAGATATAGTGAAAACAGCAACAAAACAGTAACACCTGGGTTACCTTGTTGGTATAGTGAAAACAGCAACATTTGCGTTACCTGATTGAAATAATGAAAACTGCAACGTCTGCGTTACCTTAGTGACCGAGTGAAAACAACAACACCTGCGATATATTACAGAACGAGTGAAAACAGCAACACCTGCGTTACCGTATTGATATAGTGAAAACAGCAACACCTGCGTTACCGTATAGATATAGTGAAAACAGCAACACCTGCGCTACCGTATAGATATAGTGAAAACATCAACACCTGCGTTACATTTTTGATCAAATAAAAATGAAACACCTCCGTTACCTTATTGATGGAATGAAAACAACAACAACAACTTCGTATCTTACTGATAAGGTGAAAACAGCAACACCTGCGTTATCTTATTAATAGAGTTAAAACAGCAACACCTGCGTTACCGTATAGATATATTGAAACACCTGCGTTACATTATTGATCAAATAAAAATGAAACACCTCCGTTACCTTATTGATGGAATGAAAACAACAACAACAACTTCGTATCTTACTGATAAGGTGAAAACAGCAACACATGCGTTATCTTATTGATAGAGTGAAAACAGCAACACCTGCATTACCATATTAATAGGGTGGAAACAGCAACGCCTGCGTTATGTTATTGATAGAGTGGAAACAGCAAAACCTGCGTTACTTTATTGATAGAATGAAAACCGCAACACCTGCGTTACCTTATTGACTGAGTAAAAACAGCAACACCTGCATTATGTTATTCATTACAGCAACACCTGGGTTGTCTTATTGATAGAGTGAAAACAGCAATACATGCGTTCCCTTATTGATAGAGTGAAACAGCAACACCTGCGTTCCCTAATTGATAGAGTAAAAACAACAACACCTGCGTTACCTTATTGATATAGTGAAACAGCAATATCTGCGTTGCTTTAGTGACAGAGTGAAAAATAAAAACTGCGTTATGTTATTGATAAAGTGAAAACAGCAACACCTGCGTTACCTTACTGATTGAGTGAAAACAGCAACACATGCGTTACCGTATTGATATAGTAAAAACAGCAACACCTGCGTTACCGTATAGATATAGTGAAAACAGCAACACATGCGTTCCCTTATTGATAAAATGCAAACAGTAACACCTGGGTTACCTTGTTGGTATAGTGAAAACAGCAACATTTGCGTTACCTTGTTGAAATAATGAAAACAGCAACACCTGCATTGCCATATTAATAGGGTGAAAACAGTTACGCCTGCGTTATGTTATTGCTAGAGTGAAAACAGCAACACCAGTGTTACTTTATTGATAGAGTGAAAACAGCAACACCTGCTTTCCATTATTGATAGAGTGAAACAGCAATATCTGCGTTGCTTTAGTGACAGAGTGCAAAAATAAAAACTGCGTTATGTTATTGATAAAGTGAAAACAGCAACACCTGCGTTACCTTACTGATTGAGTGAAAACAGCAACACATGCGTTACCGTATTGATATAGTAAAACCAGCAACACCTGCATTACCGTATAGATATAGTGAAAACAGCAACACATGCGTTCCCTTATTGATAAAATGCAAACAGTAACACCTGGGTTACCTTGTTGGTATAGTGAAAACAGCAACATTTGCGTTACCTTGTTGAAATAATGAAAACAGCAACACCTGCATTGCCATATTAATAGGGTGAAGACAGTTACGCCTGCGTTATGTTATTGCTAGAGTGAAAACAGCAACACCAGCGTTACTTTTTTGATAAAGTGAAAACAGCAACACCTGCGTACCATTATTAATAGAGTGAAACAGCAATATCTGCGTTGCTTTAGTGACAGAGTGAAAAATAAAAACTGCGTTATGTTATTGATAAAGTGAAAACAGCAACACCTGCGTTACCTTACTGATTGAGTGAAAACAGCAACACCTGCGTTACCGTATTGATATAGTAAAAACAGCAACACCTGCGTTACCGTATAGATATAGTGAAAACAGCAACACATGCGTTCCCTTATTGATAAAATGCAAACAGTAACACCTGGGTTACCTTGTTTGGTATAGTGAAAACAGCAACATTTGCGTTACCTTGTTGAAATAATGAAAACAGCAACACCTGCATTGCCATATTAATAGGATGAAAACAGTTACGCCTGCGTTATGTTATTGCTAGAGTGAAAACAGCAACACCAGCGTTGATTTATTGATAGAGTGAAAACAGCAACACCTGCGTTCCATTATTGATAGAGTGAAAACAGCAGCACCTGCGTTCCCTTATTGATATAATGAAACAGCAATATCTGCGCTGCCTTACTGCGTTCTCTTATTGATAGAATGAAAACAACAACAACACCTGCGTATCTTATTGATAAGGTGAAAACAGCAACACATGCGTTATCTTATTGATACACTGAAAACAGTAACACCTGCGTTATCTTACTGACACAGTGAAAATAGCAACATCTGCATTACCTTATTGATAGGGTGAAAACAGCATCACCTGCGTTGTGTTATTGATAGAGTGAAACCAGCAACACCTGCGTTCCCTTGCTGATTGAGTGAGAACAGCAACACCTGCGTTAACTTGTTGATATAGTGAAAACAGCAACATCTGCGTTGCCTTAGTGACAGAGTGAAAACAACAACACCTGCGTTACCTTACTGATAGAGTGAAAACAGCAACACGTGCGTTACCTTATTAATAGAATGAAAACAGCAACACATGCGTTCCCTTATTGATAAAATGAAAACAGTAACACCTGGGTTACCTTGTTGATATAGTGAAAACAGCAACATCTGCGTTACCTTATTGAAATTATGAAAACTGCAACGTCTGCGTTGCCTTAGTGACAGAGTGAAAACATCAACACCTGCGTTGCCTTATTGATCTAGTGAAAACACACCACCGAAAAACATTTGTTAGGTTATTGCTAGAGTGAAAATAGCAACATCTGCGTTACCTTATTGATAGAGTGAAAACAGCAACACCTGCGTTCCGTTATTGATAGAGTCTTAACAGCAACATCTGCGTTACCTTGTTATGAAAACAGCAACATCTGCTCTGCCTTAGTGACAGAGTGAAAACAACAACATCTGCGTTATCTTACTGATTGAGTGAAAACAGCAACACCTGCGTTACCGTATTGGTATAGTGAAAACAGCAACAACTGCGTTACCGTATTGATATAGTGAAAACAGCAACACCAGCATTACCTTATTGATAGAGTGAAAACAGCAACACCTGCGTTACCGTATAGATATAGTGAAAACAGCAACACCTCCGTTACCTTATTGATAAAATGAAAACAACAATAACACCTGCGTATCTTACTGATAAGGTGAAAACAGCAACAACTGCGTTATCTTATTGATAGAGTGAAAACAGCAACACCTGCTCTACCTTATTGATAGAATGAAAACAGCAACACATGCGTTCCCTTATTGATAAAATGAAAACAGTAACACCTGTGTTACCTTGTTGATATAGTGAAAACAGCAACATCTGCGTTACCTGATTGAAATAATGAAAACTGCAACGTCTGCGTTACCTTAGTGACAGAGTGAAAACAACAACACCTGCGATATATTACTGAACGAGTGAAAACAGCAACACCTGCGTTACCGTATTGATATAGTGAAAACAGCAACACCTGCGTTACCGTATTGATATAGTGAAAACAGCAACACCTGCGTTACCGTATTGATATAGTGAAAACATCAACACCTGCGTTACCGTATTGATATAGTGAAAACAGAAACACCTGCGTTACATTATTGATCAAATAAAAATGAAACACCTCCGTTACCTTATTGATAGAATGAAAACAACAACTACACCTGCGTATCTTACTGCTAAGGTGAAAACAGCAACGCATGCGTTATCTTATTAATAGAGTGAAAACAGCAACACCTGCGTTACCGTATAGATATATTGAAACACCTGCGTTACATTATTGATCAAATAAAAATGAAACACCTCCGTTACCTTATTGATGGAATGAAAACAACAACAACAACTTCGTATCTTACTGATAAGGTGAAAACAGCAACACATGCGTTATCTTATTGATAGAGTGAAAACAGCAACACCTGCATTACCATATTAATAGGGTGAAAACAGCAACGCCTGCGTTATGTTATTGATAGAGTGGAAACAGCAAAACCTGCGTTACTTTATTGATAGAATGAAAATCGCAACACCTGCGTTACCTTATTGACTGAGTAAAAACAGCAACACCTGCATTATGTTATTGAGAGAGTAAAAACAGCAACACCTGCGTTACCTTGTTATGAAAACAGCAACATCTGCGCTGCCTTAGTGACAGAGTGAAAACAAAAACATCTACGTTATCTTACTGATTGTGTGAAAACAGCAACACATGCGTCACCGTACTGATATAGTGAAAACAGCAACATCTGCGTTGCCTTAGTGACAGATTGAAAACAACAACACCTGCGCTACCTTACTGATAGAGTGAAAACAGCAACACGTGCGTTACCTTATTGAAAGAATGAAAACAGCAACACATGCGTTCCCTTATTGATAAAATGAAAACAGTAACACCTGGGTAAACCTTGTTGATATAGTGAAAACAGCAACATCTACGTTACCTTATTGAAATAATGAAAACTGTTACGTCTGCGTTGCCTTAGTGACAGAGTAAAAACAACAATATCTGCGTTATCTTACTGATTGAGTGAAAACAGCAACACCTTCGTTACCGTATTGATATAGTGAAAACAGCAACACCTGCGTTACCGTATAGATATAATGAAAACAGCAACACCTGCGTTACATTATTGATCAAATAAAAATGAAACACCTCCGTTACCTTATTGATAGAATGAAAACAACAACAACACCTCCGTATCTTACTGATAAGGTGAAAACAGCAACACATGCGTTATCTTATTGATAGAGTGAAAACAGCAACACCTGCGTTACCGTATAGATATATTGAAACACCTGCGTTACAGTATTGATCAAATAAAAATGAAAGACCTCCGTTACCTTATTGATGGAACAACAACACCACGTATCTTACTGATAAGGTGAAAACAGCAACACATGCGTTATCTTATTGATAGAGTGAAAACAGCAACACCTGCATTACCCTATTAATAGGGTGAAAACAGCAACGCCTGCGTTATGGTTTTGATAGAGTGAAAACAGCAAAACCTGCGTTACTTTATTGCTAGAGTGAAAACCGCAACACATGCGTTAACTTATTGATAGAGTAAAAACAGCAACACCTGCATTATGTTATTGAGAGAGTAAAAACAGCAACATCTGCGTTACCTTATTGATAGAGTTAAAACAGCAACAGCTGCGTTACCTTAGTGATAGAATGAAAACAGCAACATCTGCGTTACCTCAGTGATAGAGAGAAAACAGCAACATCTGCGTTCCCTTATTGATAGAGTGAAAACAGCAACACCTGCGTTACCTAAGTGATATAATGAAAACAGAAACATCTGCGTTGCCTTATTGATAGAATGAAAACAGCAACACCTGCATTACCTTATTGATAGAGTGAAGACAGCAACATCTGCGTTACCTTATTGAAATGAAGACTGCAACACCTGCATTCCCATATTGATAGAGTGAAAACAGCAACACATGCGTTCCATTGTTGATCAAATGAAAACAGTAAATGAAAACTACAACACCTGCGATCCCTTATTGTTACAGTCAAAACATCAACACCTGCGTTACCTTATTGATCAAGTGAAAACACACCACCGAAAAGCATTTGTTAGGTTATTGCTAGAGTGAAAACAGCAACACCTGCGTTCCGTTATTGATCAAGTCAAAACAGCAATACCTGCGTTACCTTAGTGATAGAATGAAAACAGCAACACCTGCGTTCCCTTATTGATAGAATCGAAACAGCAACACCTGCGTTACCTTGTTGATATGGTGAAAACATCAACATCTGCGTTGCCTTAGTGATCTAGTCAAACCAGTGACATCTGCGTTACCTTATTGAAATAATGAAAACTGCAACACCTGCAGTTCTCTTAATGATAGAGTGAAAACATCAACACCTGCGTTACCTTATTGATCTAGTGAAAACACACCACCGAAAAACATTTGTTAGGGTATAGCTAGAATGAAAACAGCAACACCTGCATTGCCATATTAATAGGGTGAAACCAGCAACGCCTGCGTTATGTTATTGATAGAGTGAAAACAGCAACACCTGCGTTACTTTATTGATAGAGTGAAAACCGCTACACCTGCGTTACCTTATTGACAGAGTGAAAACAGCAAAACCTGCATTATGTTATTGATTGAGGGAAAACAACAACACCTGGGTTACCTTATTGATAGAGTGAAAACTGCAACACCTGCGTTACCTTATTGACAGAGTGAAAACAGCAACACCTGCATTATGTTATTGATTGAGGGAAAACAGCAATACCTGGGTTGCCTTATTGATAGGGTGAAAACAGCAACACCTGCGTAACCTTATTGATAGAATGAAAACAGCAACACATGCGTTCCCTTATTGATAAAATGAAAACTGAAAAGCATTTGTTAGGTTATTGCTAGAGTGAAAACAGCAACACCTGCGTTACCTTATTATTAGAGTAAAAACAGCAACACATGCATTGCCATATTAATAGGGTGAAAACAGCAACGCCTGCGTTATGTTATTGATAGAGTGAAAACAGCAACACCTGCGTTACCTCATTGATAAAGTGAAAACCGCAACACCTGCGTTACCTTATTGACAGAGTGAAAACAGCAACACCTGCATTATGTTATTGATTGAGGGAAAACAGCAACACCTACTTTACCATAGAGGTAGAGTGAAAACCGCAATATCTGCGTTACCTTAGTGGTAGAATGAAAACAGCACCACCCGCGTTCCCTTATTGATATAGTGAAAACAGCAACACCTGCGGTAACAGCAACATCTGCGTTACCTTTATATAATAGTGACAGAGTGAAAACAACAACACCTGCGTTATGTTATTGATAGACACCTGCGTTACCTTTTTGATAGAGTGATAACAGCAACACATGCGTTATCTTATTGATTGAGTGAAAACAGCAACACATGCGTTATCTTATTGATTGAGTGAAAACAGCAACACATGCGTTATCTTATTGATTGAGTGAAAACAGCAACACATGCGTTATCTTATTGATTGAGTGAAAACAGCAACACATGCGTTACCTTATTGATAGAGTGAAAACAGCAACACCTTTGTTATAGTACTGACAGCGTGAAAACAGCATCACCTTCGTTACCTTAGTGATAGAGTGAAAACAAAAACACCTATGTTACCTTACTGATTGAGTGAAAACTTTGTAAATTATATCTGTAACCAGATACCGTTGTTCACACTAATTTCCTGTATTATGAACAAAGCAAGTTGAAATATTGACCTAAATTTTTTTTTAACCAAAACATTAAACTTTGATGATTTCTTAAAAAGGTGGCAATGGTTACTGTAGCAGAAAGGGGAAGTAACCACTGCGGAGAGTTTGGCGTGATTATAGTTATTAGCTATAGTACCTTTAACAGATCTGACACGGATGTTTGTTATTAATTTACTCAGTATTACATGTTGTATACGTTGCAGCTTAAAGGTAGGAATATGGTTTTAATTCGATATGATTTTGTATATTAAACACAACTTATCGTACGTTACGGTCGTCATATCTTAATTTTGTGACAAATTATGTTCAAATTATGTTTCTAAATATAAACACTAATGTTATTAAAAAAACGGTGATGAGTGAAAATATCGCTCGAATGTTTTTCTTTTACTGATTCTTCACAGAAAGTCGGATGAGTTTTTAAAGAGTGACGGTCAAAGCATTGCGAATTTCTTAACGAACAGTTAACTCCGCATTTATAGAGGAAAACAGAAATCAGCACTATTGACTTGGGGGCCAAGGCCACACAGAAATCAGCACTAATGACTAGGGGCCAAATCAGCACTATTGACAAGGGGCCAAGTCCACACCAGATATCAGCACTATTGACTAGGGGCCAAGTCCACACCAGAAATCAGCACTATTGACAAGGGGCCAAGTCCACACCAGAAAGCAGCACTATTGACAATGGGCCAAGTTCACACCAGAAATCAGCACTATTGACTAGGGGCCAAGTCCTCACCAGAAATCAGCACTAGTGACTAGGGGCCAAGTCCACACCATAAATCAGCACTAGAAGTCCACACGAGATATCAGCACTATTGACTAGGGGCCAAGTCCACACCAGAAATCAGCACTATTTACTAGGGGCCAAGTCCACACGAGATATCAGCATTATTGACTAGGGGCCAAGTCCAAACCAGATATCAGTACTATTGACTAGGGCCCATGTCCACACCAGATATCAGCACTATTGACTAGGGGCCAAGTCTACACCAGATATCAGCACTATTGACTAGGGGCCAAGTCCACACCAGAAATCAGCACTAGTAGTCCACACCAGAAATCACCATTAGTGACTAGGGGCCAAGTCCACACCAGAAATCAACACTGTTGACTAGGGCCCAGGTCCACACCAGAAATCAGCACTATTGACTAGGGGCCTAGTCCACACCAGAAATAAGCACTATTGACTAGGACCAAGTCCACACCAGAAATCAGCACTATTGACTTGGGGGCCAAGGCCACACAGAAATCAGCACTAATGACTAGTGGCCAAATCAGCACTATTGACAAAGGGCCAAGTCCACACCAGATATCAGTACTATTGACTAGGGGCCAAGTCCACACCAGAAATCAGCACTATTGACAAGGGGCCAAGTCCACACCAGAAAGCAGCACTATTGACAAGGGGCCAAGTTCACACCAGAAATCAGCACTATTGACTAGGGGCCAAGTCCACACCAGAAATCAGCACTAGTGACTAGGGGCCAAGTCCACACCAGAAATCAGCACTAGAAGTCCACACGAGATATCAGCACTATTAACTAGGGGCCAAGTCCACACAAGAAATCAGCACTATTTACTAGGGGCCAAGTCCACACGAGATATCAGCACTATTGACTAGGGGCCAAGTCCAAACCAGATATCAGTACTATTGACTAGGGCCCATGTCCACACCAGTATCAGCACTATTGACTAGGGGCCAAGTCTACACCAGATATCAGCACTATTGACTAGGGGCCAAGACCACACCAGAAATCAGCACTAGTAGTCCACACCAGAAATCAGCATTAGTGACTAGGGGCCAAGTCCACACCAGAAATCAACACTATTGACTAGGGGCCAGGTCCACACCAGAAATCAGCACTATTGATTAGGGGCCTAGTCCACACCAGAAATAAGCACTATTGACTAGGACCAAGTCCACACCAGAAATCAGCACTATTGACAAGGGGCCAAGTCCACACCAGATATCAACACTAGTGAATATGGGCCAAGTCCACACCAGATATCAGCACTATTGACTAGGGGCCAAGTCCACACCAGAAATCAGCACTATTGACAAGTCCATACCAGATATCAGCACTATTGACTAGGGGCCAAGTCCACACCAGATATCAGCACTATTGACAAGGGGCCAAGTCCACACCAGAAATCAGCACTACTGACTAGGGGCCAAGTCCACACCAGATATCAGCACTATAGACTAGGGGCCAAGTCCACATAAGATATCAGCACTATTGACTAGGAGCCAAGTCCAAACCAGATATCAGCAATATTGACTAGGGGCCAAGTCCACACGAGATATCAGCATTATTGACTAGGAACCAATTCCACACCAGAAATCAGCACAAGTAGTCCACACGAGATATCAGCACTATTGACTAGGGGCCAAGTCCACATCAGAAATCAGCACTATTGACTAGGGGCCAAGTCCACACCAGGCAATGGCGGATATTAGTATCTTGGGAATGAGACACAAAGCCTCAGGACCAGACTATTACAGCTTTTCTCGTGAAATCAGCTACGTCCGAACAAGACCTAGACATAATATGTTGTGATCTACCACATGATTGGGAAGACGTATGGGTTATCCCAGTATTCAGGAAATGGAAGCATGAAAATGAATGAATGAATACTAATTATCCATATGCGTTTGGTCATGCTTTTTCTATAAGAAATGTATTAGAAACATCAAAAAAGACGTCATTTCGCAGCACACTTGATGCTTAACGATCGACCAGTTTACAGTTCGCCACTACGCTTTCGTCTCTGATTGTGCGTTGAATGGACAGATTGTGGACCCTATGTTGAGATCTACCTAAATCTTGAAAAGGAAGCTAATGCGTTTAATGTTCGTCTTAAAACTAGTCTTGACGTGGCCTTAACAGTGCTCTAGCTTCTGCAAAGTCATTGAGTACTTATTTTGTTGCGTTATATGCTTCAGTATATTCATATAAACATGATCATCATTGTGTTTTACTTATAATGCCTATTAGGACTCACGACACTATTATCTCCCTTGAGTACTCCTGCCCTACAGATGATGGAGCATAGTTCCCTTTTTCTGCTTTTTACAGGACTTTACATTGCACACATGGATTTATCTTTACCAGATGCTTAATCTACAGCATTTTAGGAAGAGATCACAGAAAATTTCATGTTGATATCAGCTTTCTAGCTAATTCTGTCTCATTTTAGACATCATGGGTCGAATCACCACGTTGTATTTTTGTCATATTATTACGCTGAATTTTGATAGGTGTCACACAAGCAAGAAATTAAAAAAAAGTTCAATTTGGTAAATTGTTGTTATTTGCATTTTTAATTGAAGATACTGGATCAAGGAAAAATTTAAGCCTAAAATTGTGCTTCAAAATCTTTTTTATCTCTATGCCATGAACACAAACCTTACAATGGGACCCTATGGAAAATTAATTGTGGTGTGAGACGTTAAATGCTGCCTAGTTAGAGGACCTAGTCTGCCGGGAATTTATTTACACTCTCGTTTATTTGGGATGACAGTAGGATTTGGTGCACCCTAGAACCTGCTTTAAACCCTAGCAGCCATTTTGTCATTGATCATTCCAAGGCCTTACCCATGTTGTCAACTCGTTCATGTTTTCTGGTGTTCCGTACTTTATTTTCAAAAGTATATTTTCATTGTATTGTTGTTTGTTTGAATGCGTGTTTTTTTGGCTGACTGCGTTTTCGGATTGTTACATTACATGTTCGAAGTTTGCATATACTACTAGTATACACTCGCTAGCTGTGTAATGCTGTATATACTACTAGTATACACTCGCTAGCTGTGTAATGCTTCTGCAAATATAACATTACCATACCATGTGTCTGCAGGTAGCAACCGTTTGTAGGTAGGGACAGTCCCGGTTGCTCATGGTTGCTTTCATTCAGGCATATGAATTAACAATTGATGGTGTATTTAAATTGTCCTAAGTAAGGTGAAATAACGTATTCGCATTATTTGTTTTATTTCTATTATGAATAAAACACACAAACTGATATATATATATATATATATATATATATATATATATATATACATGTATACGTATCCTTGTATATGTATGTTATTTATACATACCTGTACGTTATCTTGATTTACTTACTATTTAATGGACGGTGTGACTGGCGGGTGGCTCTTATGACGGGAAATATAAATGAGTTTCCATACACAAACTCAAATAAATGGGGTGGTCCCTTGTCCCTGATATTCATTACCTGTAAGCTTTTGGAACACATAATCCAAAGCAACATACTTTTATTATCTTTTTGGGGAGGGGTAGTGGTTGGGTGGGGGTGAGCGGGGTGAATAGTTGTACTATATAAATTTCAACTCTTCCGATTGGGCTATATAAGTTCTTCTGAAGTTTCCTTTAGGACTGCAAGTTGTTGCATCCTAATATATTGAAAAGACAACCAGTCTTGCTTTAGAAAGCGAAGAACTAACAATACAAACGGATCCAAACAAGTGGATCCAAGTGTTTCTTGTCAAGCAAGTTGGAACAGGCATATTTCAAATTCCGTTGATAAAGTCATTATAACGAGGAGGAACTTTAATGAGTACTAATCCAGTGACGGCGGATATATATACCAACCACTTTGACAAGCCCCGCCATGTAGCATGTGGCGCCAGCCCGGGACCCCGTGACAGAGATCCAAGCTCCGGAACCGGTGCAAAGTAACAACTATAACACTCACCCCTGGATGTGTCACTACCATGCTATTAGAGTTTCAACCATGCTATTAGAGTTTCAATGGGATTCTCGAAGAACATCGCCACACAAGTAGTCTACACGTTCTAAGATCCATCACGAACTGGCTGACCAGCACGCTTGCGGACCAGCACGGCACGCTGACAGACCAGCACGAACTGGCAGACATAGACAACGAGAACTTCCTCAGACATGTTGACAATATCACCAGAGGCCCACAGAAACAAGAATGAATCCGGGACTGGAACCACCTTCTGCTTACCTCTGGAGCCACTTTAGAGGAGTTTAAGGCTTGAATAATGCTGCTTTAATGAGAATTACAAATTAGTCTGGAGACTACATGGAGCATACATATAAATACACTGGAGACTACATGTACATAAATACACTGGAGACTACATGTACATAAATACACTGGAGACTACATGTACATAAATACACTTTAGACTACATGTACATAAATACACTGGAGACTACATGTACATAAATACACTGGAGACTACATGTACATAATTACACTGGAGACTACATGTACATAAATACACTGGAGACTACATGTACATAAATTCTCTGGAGACTACATGCACATAAATACTGATGGGACCCCTTTGAAGCAACAAACACAAACAAGAATAAAAGGTTTGTCCTACTTTTATCGGTTTTTATGTCTATACTAGTCATTTGAAGCAGTTGCTGTGTTAGCCCTCTTTGCATGGCCCCACAAAACCCGGTTCTCAATATGGAAGAACGGGACATTGAGGCACACGTGGCTGACAACACGGTTTTATTCGTTGGACTCTTGCCCTTTTTACAGATTATGGTTTCCCGATCTGTACCTGGTCTTTGATGTTCCAGTCGAGGCGATTATGAGAGTCTATGTTTCAAAACTCTACTCATGAGTAGGCTTTATCGTTTGTCTTGACTCTCTCTAACTATTTTAGTCAGTTATGTGTTTTCTTCACAGCACACCATGGCGGCCGCAAATCAAAGTCTGCGAGTATCAATGCACGTGTTTTCTGGCAGGAAAGATCCAATGTGGGACGTGGCCAACTCAGATCCCACTGTTGAGGACCTGATGACCCTTTTAGCAGAACATCCCTCTGGAGATGTGCCTAGTATCCTCGGATATAAAGGTATTCACATTGCTGGCATTGTAGTTCGATCATGTGGGTGGGGGCGGGGGAGATATGAAACTAACACTATGGTTACATGCAAACTGGTTTATTTTCCAATCGTATAGTCGGCACTCTAGTTAGACAACGGGGAGGTACAACATTACTGGTATCTTGCTTCATCATCATAATAAATGCATTCAGATTGTATATTAACAAAGTGGCTACCCAAGACATAAAACATCCGTTTTCGAAGGTAATTAGGTCCCCAGCTGTGAGAATCATATTTAGTATGGTTTTATATTGTGTAACTACCACAGAGCTAGGACACCCTATAAGGAACATTGGTGGAGTATGCGGCACAACTCCAGTCCGCACTCATTGCCGGCGTAAACAACCCCACCATCAATGCAGGTTGGACACCGATACTCTAGATCCGTGCTGTTTGCACCCCACCATCAATGCAAGCTATCATTATGGCTTTACCTCCGAACACTCTTGCTTCATTTTCAGTCAAAATTATATTGAAAGGAAAACTTCTTCACGCTGTTATACACGACAATCTTCAATTTTATATCAAACATTACAATTAGCACCACGATTTATTAATATTGTATCATTTTGACTTTAAAACTGCTTGCATATAATTAAATAAAAAATTGAGATTTCAATTGTCTTCATTATTCTACCAAATGTTTTAGTATATCATTGGTACAAAATATTTAGTTAGTAATACGTAAAAACAATTTCTTTGAACTATTATAATAATTAATATTAATGAACAAATGCAGGTTATGTAGGAAAACTAATGGGGTGCCATGAGTTTAAAAAAACATCAAGATTGCCGCGTGTCCCTCTAAACTTGATACATGTTCTATAAGCACTTTATTTCATTTCAAAATAACAGATTCCCTAAAGGTAAATTTCTAAAGCCAATACACAATGTATGGCATAGTATATTCACTTATCAGTTTTAATAATGGAGTGAAATTTATTTTAAGAGAAAACATTATTATGCAATGTAAAAGATTCCCCCCCCCCCCCCCCCCCCCCCCCCAATTGTTTTTCAGAACTAGCGCAATACCTTAAGTTTTGAAGTCCTGCTAGTTAAAGGGACACACTGCTTTTTTTTTTTAAAAATTCGCGGCGTCCCATTAGTTTTTTCTACACAAGGCGTGTTTGATTAATCATTACCGGTAATATTAATATGAATTACAGGAACAGTATACAGTAAATGTTTCTGTATATTACTAACTGGTGATTATATTGTGCCAATCATATATTTAAGCCTATGGTGGAATAAAGAGAAAATAATTTAATTAGGGGTTTTCGGCGCACCAACACAAGAAAGGTTATATGGTGCCAAACAGGGATGAACATGCCCAGGCCTTTTTCTACTATTCTCACGGGTCCGACTATCGGACCCATTCCCAATGCCAAATATATTTTTTTTTCCCAATTCTGAAATAAAATTCCCCATTTTTTTTTTTTTTTTATTTTTTTTTACAAAGTCAGGTCAAATATACAAATGTTTACAAGGAAATACTATAAAAATAACAATATTTAAATCATGTATCATGTATTGAAACCAGGCAATTAAAACAACCTGATATTTATGTACAACTAACTTATGAAAATTCCCAGTTTGAGGCGTAAAGCGATTAAATTTTTACCCAATTGGGCAAAATTTACAGCGTAAATTTTCCCAATTTGTCCAGGGTCTTTTTCCCAAAATGGACAGAAAAAGGCCTGATGCCAGGCTCATCCTCTATTTACATGTAGATAAAATATGGAGAATGGGCCTGCAGAACTGGTTGCTTCAAATTCTATTGTAGTCACTCCATTAACGACGGAGCCACGTTTCAACATTTGCAGATGCGGTCATAAAGAAAACCTTGAATGTGGGGGTGGGGTGTCCTACCCATCTGCCCTTTTAATAAATCGGAACTCAAAATGGAACGCTTAAAAAAAATGTCAAGATTGCTGTTTGTTCCATTAAGAACAACTAAAGACTGTTGGTTTTTTTAATATGAAATTTCAGCTTTTTGAAAGAGGGGTTAGAGTGAAACAAAAGAAGAAACTTCTGTTGTCGTTTCGTTCGTTTTGATGCATGAAACTGTACAAAACAGATGACAAGATTTCCGTTTGTCGTTTAATATATAGATACGATTTATTTCTGTCTTCAGGAATTATAACCCGCTGTACACATATTAAAATGTATTTTTTAGGCTTTACAGTCGAATACATGGTTGGCGGTAAACCTCAGTGTGTGGTTGTGGGAAAGGGAACCAATATACCACTGGAGACCAAACTGTTGGAGACGGTACCAGTGACGGACACTACGTTACAAAGCTTGGTTCCCGTTGTGAAACAAGCACTCGGAATTAAGAATTAAAGTTAAATGTATTTGGGTCATTCAAAACCGCTACATTAAGTGGGTTTTATTGACATTTAACATCTGAAACCAGATTATGTTTAAGATAACAAGTTTATTTGGCCAACTTGTCCTAGCTTTCACTGGCATCAACAATTTGGCTAAGTCTGGTAAAGTACTGATGAAAAATGAAGCCCTATTGTCGTAAGTTCTTAACACGGCAACATATAAAATAAAAATAAATCAAGGGCCATAACTCCAATGTTACTGATCCAATCTACATGGATTCCAAGCATGTTTGGGGTTCAATTGATATCAACAATCTGGTCAAGCTTGGTTAGGTTCAGAAGAAAAATGAAGGCCTTTTTGTCTTAACGAGGCAAACGTTTACGGATGGACGATAACAGACAACTCGTCATTCCACAAGCTCTGCTAAACACCTTTGTGCACTGCTGCAAACACCGGGTTTTACGATTTATGTAGTTACCTTTATACAAGGAATTTAAATTCCCACATCAGATGTCAGTAATTTCGTGAAAATGTAAATGTCTTCATAGTCAAGACGTTTGCCAGCAAACAGCACAGCAGTCGTATTGTTTTTACCTAAATGAAATATTTTAAAATGGAAACTTACAAAAAGAAAGACACCTAAAACACATTGAAAAACTTTATTTCTTCAAATATATAATTTTCTAAACTGTGATGGATGCTCAGTCTATCTAACAGTGTGGAATATATTAAAAGTATGTGCATTTTACCATTTCAGATCATTAAAGAGAAAACCACTAGTATGCATAACAACTGGGCCTCTCATTACTTACAATAAATAGGCCTACATATTTTTTATTGTTCTTTCTATTCAGATCTGTTTTATGTAAATTATTTTATTAATGTTTGCTTCGATTTGTCAAAATGTTATTTTGTATAAACATGCTGCGTAATGCTGTTAATAATATATATGAACCAGAGTAAAATCAATTGAATTAAATTGGGTTTTAAGGCACACCAACACATGAAAGGTTATATGGCGCCTAACAGGAATGAATGTGCCAGGCTCATCATGATAAAATATGGAGAATGGGCCTAGAACCTTCTTACCTGCAGAACTGCAAAGTTGCTGCAAATTCTATAGTAGAAACTCCCAAGTGAAATCAAGAAGATAAGTTAGACTTTACTGGAGTGATGTACATGTATATAGCAACCCCACCCAGAATGCTTGGTTCATTACATGTATGTCACATAATTTTATTTCATGACAAAAACAATGGACTTGTGTTTGTACTATGATACTCTATACCAATGGGAGTACTGTGATAGTTTGAAATGTGTTCATTTTGTTTTCATTTTAAGTATATGTAAAATAAATGAAATTCAAAGTTTAACAATTAGAATGTTTAAAACTTTGTAAATTGTAGTCATTGTAAATATTATCAATTGTAATAAAACTTGTCATATTTTGTTTTCATTCATACTTGTTCTTTAGTATACTGCCCGGTGAATAAAGTGATAATTAAATGTTAATCAGCCATATCAATATGCCACATGTGTAATATCACCAGCATAGGACACACATAAGTTTGCTCTCATCAATGCAACAAATAAATGAGTCTTAAATAATTACTAAATTGTTTTAACAGATTTGACTTATTTTATGAACACTTATATACAGGGTGTACAACTTGCTAATTAATTATAAACAAATAAGACACATATTTGTAATACCACCTTAGCAACTGGGTACTAATCAATCCTTTACAGTGAATGTGTGATAGAAGCCTATAAGGAAAGTAAATACCAAAATATTTAAAACATATCCTGGGGTTTTACGGTTTATTAATTTCAATATACAAGGCATGAAGCATCCATCAATCAACAGTAAGGCATACAAACCAAATGATGTGCAAGTCCAGCACTATTAGTCAACAGAAAAGGTATATATCACAATAACAACAGCATATACGCAAAATTAATGCCAGGTAAAACATGCATATTTATCGAGGGACAGCAATATCCTGAGTTGCTTGTGTAAAGATTACATCAGTAAAGAGTACATCAGTAAAGAGTATATCAGTAAAGAGAAAGAGTACATCAGTAAAGAGTACCCCACCTAATCCTTGGTTAAACAATATAGATATTTAGACCTTTTTTTATATTCATATTGATATTATGTACAATAGCACATGTTAAACATACCTACGCCATTTTGTTCAGAAGTATAGACGACTTTACAAAATATGAAGAAAAATCAATAAAGACCAAACAATAGCACTTGCAAATTGATGTGCTGTATTAATATATACGGTATGTAAGTGTATGGTATGGCTGTATGCCAATTATTAAGGCATGTATGCTTAGTCTGTACAATGGACGTTCCAGTTAACTTAAATAGTTAAGATCAAAATTGGAAGAGAGAATGTTTAATTATAAAATTAAAGACAATTTCTTCTTCTGGACCAAGGATAACTGCCCGATAAACTTTGACAAGGGTTTGAGAAACATCCACACAGAAACTTCAACCAGCTTGTTGTATACTTATATACCTATATATAATCCAAAACATCACTGAACTAGTTGTATATGTCTCTTATATACTCCAAAGCTTCCTAGCTAAAAAAAAAAGAACAGGTTCTGAAACCATAAAAAAGCCAACTGTTTTCTTTCTTCTACATGTAGCTTGGGTATTTTTTGTTAAATATCAAAATGTGCTAAACACAAGGTTTATTAGCAATGCAAAATTAAATATAATAAATTTTAGCTCATTTTTTTTTCAATAAAATGTACTCCAACACATATAACTGTGTAATAATATTTACAAAGTTTGAAAATTCATAAAGCTAAGATAATTTCAACATGTAAAAAGTGCACCATAGTAAATCATGGAATTTCTGAGCCCTCAATTTCTACGATACCCAGCTGTAGTTCTTTAAATTAGACTTGAAAAGTTTTATTCTAAGTTCAGGTTTGAACTGACAGTACAACATTTCTAAATAAAATCCGGCTTAGATATTTACATTTCTTAAGGATCCACCCAATATCAAAACATACATGGCAATATTCATTTCTTAAAAAATATCATTCTCTCAAAACATGCAGAGTATAAAAATCACGTTCAAACTTGTAACCTGACAGTTCTTTAGTTTTTAAACTAATTTTTAATAAATAAAATTAATTCATTTAATACACATCAGTCATGTCAATATATACAGCACTAGATGGGGAGCTCAAACGTGACGTCAATGGAGGCTTCCTTCGCTAACGATACAATACCCGCAAGTTTTACAGCCTGAAATAGAGATTATATTCAGGAATGATAATAAAATGTAATATAAAAGAAAGACCAGTATGTGTCTAACAGGTTGAGAAATAGTTTATTCCACTAAAAGTTTTGTTTCTTTAGTTTATTACTTTATAACAGCTTGGTTAGATTATATGGAAATCCTTCTCAAGATGAGCAGATGTGAGAGACACCTGACATGCACATCTTTATATCAGAGGTAAGCATCCTGTAAAGTCTAAAAACAATCGGTTGAAAACTGTGGAAGGAGATAGACACACAAACTATTTCAATGTAAATTTGATGAAACAAGGGCTGTAACTCCGGATGTTAATATAAGGTAGATGTTGACGCCCAATCTATATGCACAACTTGCCATCATTGGTAAGCATACTGTAAAGTTTCGAAACAATTGGTGGATAAACACACAAACTTTTCGGAGACGGACGGATATGGCTAACGATATATGCCTCCTCACCATTCGATGGTGGGGACATAAAAACAAAACACGTCTACCATCGGGAGAAGGATGTATGTCTCCATCGAGAGAAGGATTTATGTCTTTGAAGTAGGGAAAAAGACACTGAAGAGTTTTAGTGGATGTGTGGATGATCGGTAACACAAAATAATAAAACAAAGAAGAGTCCTAGAAGAAACAAATCACACAAGTATACTTCAAGATTGCCGTGTGTTCCTTTCAAGGTCACCGTGAACAGTTATGTATCTTACCATTTTAGCAGCTGCATCCAGATCATCGGAAGCAAACATTCTGAGTGGACTGGCAGCTAATATAGCTTTGGCGTCATCTACCCTGGTGCCTAGATAAAATATCAACAAGATATATACAGAAATATCATATACCCTACTGCCTAGATAAAGTAACAACAAGATATAGACAGAAATCAATTGTCAGACTGAGTAGCAGCACAACTACTGTGAATAGAACTGCTGTATAACAGCTCATCAACACATCTAGAACTGTTGTATAACAGCCCATCAACACATCTAGAACTGCTGTATAACAGCTTATCAAACGCATTGATAAGGTTCAAGCCACCCCAGATAGAAAGGAAGATACACAGGAATCTTGGAACAATACCCTACTCATTTTATCGAATAGATTCCTTTCGTTCTTTAACATGCTCAGAGAAGACTATGATACTCGGGACTGCCCGGTTTATGTTCCCACTCAACGGACAAGGCTTAGGAAAGTGTCTTGCCAAGAACACACTTATATAAAAACTTAGCGGCACCGGTTAGACTTCAACGCGGATTGCTATCCACTGGGCCAGGCCAGCCCCTATTAAGTTGTTTAAAGCAAAACTTTTATAACAAGAGGTCAATGACCTTGAAGCCCTACTGATTGATTTTGATTTCAGGAAGTAGTCGCTACAAACTTTTTTTTTGAAAAAATATTTTTAGCCGTGGCGGCCGACTTGAATTTCCGGCCGACCTGAAATTTTGCTAGGATCAATTAGACATCAAGAGCAACATTCCTGTGAAGTTTCATGAAAATCCGTCAAGTAGTTTCACAGAGGAGTAGTCGCTACAAGTTTTCATTATAGAACTCTATGTAAACAAAGATGACCGCTGACAGCCATGTTTAACGTTGAATCAAAACCGTTGTTGATCATTTTAGAAAAAGTCCCATATCAATATCACTTATAGTTTTCAAGAAAGAGTCGCTACAAACTTGTATTTTGAAAATCTATTTTTAGCCATGGCGGCCATCTTGAATTTCCGGCTGACCTGAAATTTTGCTAGGATCAATTAGACATCAAGACCAACATTCGTGTGAAGTTTCATGAAAATCCGTCAAGTAGTTTCAGAGGAGTAGTCGCTACAAGTTTTCATTATATAACTCTATGTAAACAAAGATGCCCACTGGCAGCCATGTTTAATGTCGAATCAAAATAATGTTCGACTCGGATAACCATCATGTCATGCTGATCATTTTAGAAAAAGTCCCATATCAATATCACTTATAGTTTTCAAGAAGTAGTCGCTACAAACTTATTTTTTAACAAGAGGCCCATGAGGGCCTGTGAACGCTCTACTGGCTGTTATACCATTGATGAATCGAGTCGTACTACATGGTGTCTAGAGTGTACACAAGGTTTTTCAAGTATTTGACCTAGTGACCTAGTTTTTGACCCCATGGGACCCATTTTCGGACTTGACCAAAATATAATTAAGACAACATTTCGACAAAGTTTCATCAAGATCGGGTCAGAAATATGGCCTCTAGAGTGTACTAGTGACCTAGTTTTTGACCCTGTGTGACCCTGTGTTACCCATTTTCGAACTTTAGCAAGCTATAATTGAGACAAATATTCTGACAAAATTGTATCAAGATCGGGTCAAAAATATGGCCTCTAGAGTGTACACACGGTTTTTCCAAAGTTTGACCTAGTGACCTAGTTTTTAACACCATGTGACCCATTTTTGAACTTGACCAAGATATAATTAAGACAAACATTTTGACAAAGAGTGTACACAAGGTTTTTCCAATATTTGACCTAGTGACCTAGTTTTTAACCCCATGTGACCCATTTTCAAACTTGACCAAGATATAATTAAGACAAACATTCTGACAAAGTTGCATCAAGCTCGGGTCAAAAATATGGCCTCTAGAGTGTACACAAGGTTTTTCCAATATTTGACCTAGTGACCTAGTTTTTAACTTCATGTGACCCATTTCCGAACTTGATCAAGTTATAATTAAGATAAACAATTTGACCAAATTTCATCAAGATTGGGTAACAAATATGACCTCTAGAGTGTACACAAGTTTTTTCAAGTATTTGACCTAGTGACCTAGTTTTTAACACCATGTGACCTATTTTTGAACTTGACCAAGATATAATTAAGACAAACATTTTGACAAAGTTTCATCAAGATTGGGTCAGAAATACGGCTTCTGGAGTGTACACAAGGTTTTTCAAGTATTTGACCTAGTGACCTAGTTTTTAACCCCATGTGACCCATTTTCAAACTTGACCAAGATATAATTAAGACAAACATTCTGACAAAGTTGCATCAAGCTCGGGTCAAAAATATGGCCTCTAGAGTGTACACAAGGTTTTTCCAATATTTGACCTAGTGACCTAGTTTTTGACCCCACATGACCCATTTTCGAACTTGACCGAGATATCATTGAGACAAACAATTAAGATAAACATTCTGACAAAGTTGCATCAAGCTCGGGTCAAAAATATGGCCTCTAGAGTGTACACAAGGTTTTTCCAATATCTGACCTAGTGACCTAGTTTTTAACTTCATGTGACCCATTTTCGACCTTGATCAAGATATAATTAAGATAAACAATTTGACAAAGTTTCATCAAGATTGGGTAACAAATATGACCTCTAGAGTGTACACAAGTTTTTTCAAGTATTTGACCTAGTGACCTAGTTTTTGACCCCACATGACCCATTTTTGAACTTGACCGAGATTTCATTGAGACAAACATTCTGACAAAGTTTCATCAAGATCTGGCCAAAAAAATGGCCTCTAGAGTGTACACACGTTTTTTCCAAAGTTTGACCTAGTGACCTAGTTTTTAATACCATGTGACCCATTTTTGAACTTGACCAAGATATAATTAAGACAAACATTTTGACAAAGTTTCATCAAGATTGGGTCAGAAATACGGCTTCTAGAGTGTACACAAGGTTTTTCAAGTATTTGACCTAGTGACCTAGTTTTTAACCCCATGTGACCCATTTTCAAACTTGACCAAGATATAATTAAGACAAACATTCTGACAAAGTTGCATCAAGCTCGGGTCAAAAATATGGCCTCTAGAGTGTACACACGTTTTTTCCAAAGTTTGACCTAGTGACCTAGTTTTTAACACCATGTGACCCATTTTTGAACTTGACCAAGATATAATTAAGACAAACATTCTGACAAAGTTTCATGATGATTGCATCAGAAATGTGGCCTCTAGAGTGTACACAAGCAAAAGTTAACGGACGGACAACGGACGGACGACGGAAGACGGACAACACACCATCCCATAAGCTCTGCTGGCCCTTGGCCAGTAGAGCTAAAAATCTATTTTTAGCTGTGGTGGCCATCTTGAATTTCTGGCCGACCTGAAATTTTGCTAGGATCAATTAGACATTAAGAGCAACATTCTTGTAAAGTTTCATGAACATCCGCCAAGTAGTTTCAGAGGAGTAGTTGCTACAAGTTTTTACTATATAACTTTAACGTCGAATCAAAACGATTTTTGACAAGGACCAACGTCATGTCGTGCTGATCATTTTAGAAAATGTCCCATATCAATATCACTTATAGTTTTCAAGAAGTAGTCGCTACAAACTTGTATTTTGAAAAATTATTTTTAGCAGTGGCGGCCATCTTGAATTTCCGGCCGACCTGAAATTTTGCTAGGATCAATTAGACATCAAGAGCAACATTCCTGTGAAGTTTCATGAAAATCCGCCTTGTAGTTTCAGAGGAGTAGTCGCTACAAGTTTTCATTATATAACTCTATGTAAACAAAGATGACCGCTGGCAGCCATGTTTAACGTTGAATCAATACGATTTTAGACAAGGACCAACATCATGTCATGCTGATCATTTTAGAAAAAGTCCCATATCAATATCACTTAGAGTTTTCAAGAAGTAGTTGCTACAAACTTGTTTTTTAAAAACCTATTTTTAGATTTGGCAGCCATCCTGGATTTCACATCAACATGAATTTTTGCTAGGATCAACTAGACTTCATGGGCAACATTTCTGTAAAGTTTCATGAAAATCCATTCAGTAGTTTCAGAGGAGTAGTCGCTACAAAAAAAAGTTTACGGACAGACAGACAGACAGACGACGGACGACAGACACCGCACCACGGCATAAGCTCTGCTGATCTCTGATCAACAGAGCTAAAAACTACTGCATTCTTTATTCCATCCCTTACCTTGTAAGCGCACTACAATGGGTATTTTAAGATTCAGTTGCTCTCCAGCTTGCACGATGCCCTGAGCTATCACGTCACATCTCATAATGCCACCAAAAATATTCACCAATATTGAGTGTACCTGTAAACGAAAATAAATTATAACATCATTTAGGAAATCTGACTGATTTAGAAACCGTCAAATGTAGGTTACTATACGGTGGTTGTTGTATTAAGGAATACAACAACTTTTAATAGTATAGTTATGGTAAACATTGTATCATATTTTTAACTAAATAATTATATGATTCACTTTTTACTAGGAGTGATATATGGGACTGTACAATTTTTTATTTTTTTTATATATTACTGAATATGATTTCATTTAGTAGACGAAAGCCCTCCCACTAAACCAGTGCTTGATTGAATTTCTTCATTTTGACATTCAGAGCACTGACAATATTTTTTTCCAGACTGGGTCAATGACCCTCCTTTACAATCCGTTTAGATTGTGTCAAAATATGCAAGTTACATATACACCATGTCGTCAGTAGGTTTAGAAACGGTGTACATCTGTTGCAAAATTTGCCTGTTGATGGCGGGAAGGGACTTTAAGATAATTTCTGAAGATTTAGTAGCCATTGGCTATTTGACTACTGCTAGTCCTTTCACTTTAAACAATTATATACTGAAAGGAAAAAGACTAAAACAACACGTAACACAGCAAATAGTATTCCTGCAAAAAGTTTCATTATTGACAGAGTACGCGCTTGACGCAAACTTAGGATGCAAAATTTTGCAAACTCTTTACGTTAAATACAGTACTGAACTGGCTCAATTTTTCAAAGAGGAATTTCAACATTTATGAATTTCTTGTTATGTGTACTGTGTCACAGTTGTGTCCTTTCTCTAACTAACTGCAACTTTTTTTTACAAAATATCTTGTGATTTCCTTGGAATATATATATATGGATTTAAGTGTGCAGTATATACAATATATAGCGGAAATTCCCGTGTCGCGTTTTTTTTTCCCTTCAATATATAACCATGGCTCCAGACATCACTGTAATGTACATATTGTTCTATGTGTAGAAGGACTACCAACCTCAAGACTATACATCCACACACCAACACTGTACTTACTTTTGGATCTGAGGTAATTAGGCTGAATGCCTCTGTGACTTGTTTAGACGTGGCTCCACCGCCCACATCCAGGAAGTTGGCTGGCTGTCCACCATGAAGCTTGATGATATCCATGGTCGCCATCGCCAGACCAGCACCATTTACTGAAATATGTATATATATATACACCATACCAAAATGCAATTAAATAGTTACATACAATCATACATATACCATGTTTATCCTATTATGGACAACTTCGCACTTTATCGGTAACAGAGTCATCTACTCAAACACTAGATGGCTGCTGCAGGCATGACAAGCAGTTGGAGGGGTGACTGTAGGTCAAACAAGAGCACCGCTGCATATACAGACACGTGTTTATGTAGAGTCAATCAGAATACCGTATAATCCCTAATAAATGCCCCCGGGGCGTAAGTTTTTAAAAGAGGGGCGTTTATTTGAGACCAAAAATACATTTAACTTTTAAATCAGACATTATTTAATGGGTTTTTTATAAGAAAAACGAAGTCTGCATGTCAATCAATCAATCAATGCAGAGGATTTTAAGTTTTCTAGTGATTTTGTGTGTTCGATTTGTGAATGAAACTAGTGATTTTGTGTGTTCGATTGTGAATGAAACAGATAATGCATGTTTGTGGTGGTGG